>PVIC010015752.1:0-34795 GCA_004025085.1 Thryonomys swinderianus
AGTGAAGGATCTCAAGTAAATGGCTGTTCTAGGGTGGTGGAAGGGGAGAGACTCTGAGCTGGATTTCCTGAGGTCAGACCACTAAATTGCTGGGTCTTTTCTCATCTGGTTAGTAAGAGGCAGTCGGCCAGCCAGAGTTTAGTGGGCACGAACTGCTGTTCATCCCATAAGGGACCCTGGTGGGAAAGGGCAGGTGGGGTATTAGGAAAAGCAGCACACGTTGTGTGGCCACAGGGTGGAGCACAGCAGCTGCGTGGAGGAGCAGTGGGTTTTGCAGGAAGGGGTGTGGTGGCAGAGGGTATTTTGCTGTGGCACTCTGGTGACCAGTGAGAAGCTGAGGGCTATGGAAGTGGAGTATAGTCAGGGGACACGCCATGGGTAGAGGTACTGGGGGAGGGTCAGGGCCTCATTAATGATGGGGCAGCTGACACCCAGTGTTGAGGTGCAGCAGTTTGGAAGTGGTCCTGCTCAGGGAGGAGCATCCCTCCAACCCTACTGGGCTAGCTCAGTCTTAGGGTTTCAAAGCCCCGAGAGGGCGCAGAGCTCCCTGACAGTGGTTGGTGCTGGGCCTACTCCCATTGGTGTCCTTGGCAGCTTCTGGGGGTGGCAAGCAGGGATTCAGCTGGCGACAGTGTCAGAACAGAGTCCTAATGCAAGGGTGAGATGGCCTTGATCCAGAGGCTTGGCAGTGAGCTCCCAGTGGGCTGTGAGCTTTTCAGCTTAGGGTCTCCGGACTGGGGCTGGGACGCAAGGACCCGAAACCGCAGGAACTCTCTGCTGGGGGCTTGCTCATGCCTCACCCAGGGGTCACCTTGTGTTGACAGCCAAAGGTCTGAGTGTGGGGCACCTCCAGGCCTCAGAACCTGGGGATAAAGGCTGTAGTGTCTGGGCGAGGCTCTGTAAAAGGGGCCTTTGAGAAATCCCTGCTGCATTTCGCAAAGTCCAGTTGTACTTCTGGATCCGGTGCTGAGCTGAGAGGAAGGAGGGGTGAAGATGCCCTGAGCATGACTCTGAGGCTGCGTCCTTTGTGGTCTGGGGGCAGGACCGCGAGGCCCAGTCCTGCCCCTATTGCCCACCCTTCACTGGTGCGTGTCAGAGGTGAGCCAGGTTGGCCAGCCCAGGTTTGGGGTCCTCCAGGATCTGGCACCTTTCCTGCTCCCTTTTTCCAGGCATAGCCCTGGCTGCATGTCTCCTGCCATGTCCCCTGCACCCTGGGTGCTGTCTGTGTCTGAACTTTTCTGGTAACTCCGCTGGCCCTCTGGCTGGCTTGCCAGCGCCCTGGCAGCAGCATTCTGTGCCAGCTGGGCTGCTTACTGCCTTGCGGTCACTCCTGACAAGCTCTGGGCTGTGAGGCCTCTCTGGAAGCATCTGTGGGTCATAATCAGAAGAACTATTTTTCTGAGAGGAATGTTGTGTCCCAGAAGGCGGGAACGGGGGAAGAGGGCTGTGACAGTGCCTGCACAGTTCATGCCAGGCCTGTGGGAGTGCACTAGGAGTGGCCATGGCTCCTGGCGCTGCGGGCAGGGGCTCTTGAGGGTTGGATGGGTGACTGGCCTCTCTGTGGGACAGGTGCAGGAGAACTCCCCGGCGCAGCAGGCGGGCCTGGAGCCTTACTTTGACTTCATCATCACCATTGGGCACTCGAGGCTGGTGAGACTCCCCTCCCCCAGCTTTGCTGAGTGCACGTGTCCTCCTGTCTAGTCCCTGCCCAGACTCCAGGAGGTGACGTCAGGCCTACAGGCCTGCTCTGGGGGTAGGAGGGTGTGAGGGCTCTGGCTGAGGGGCACACTCGGTGCTGTGGACCTGGAGGCCTTTTTTGCTTTGTTGTGTTTTCTTATTGGCATGCACACGTGTGTGTGTGTGTGTGGGGGGGAGTAGTGCTATTGCTTCAGGGCTTGTCCTGTCTGAGGGTCTGGCCTGGGGCCGGGTGGGACCCAGTACTCAGCCCCGCTGCCCCTGCAGAACAAGGAGAATGACACACTGAAGGCCCTGCTGAAGGCCAACGTGGAGAAGCCCGTGAAGCTGGAAGTGTTCAATATGAAGACCATGAAGGTGCGCGAGGTGGAGGTGGTGCCCAGCAACATGTGGGGCGGCCAGGGCCTGCTGGGTGCCAGTGTGCGCTTCTGCAGCTTCCGCAGGGCCAGCGAGCACGTGTGGCATGTGCTGGTGAGTACAGGGTGGCATGTGGGAGTGATGGTGGGGCTGGCTTGCCTGAGGAAGGGGGCCACGCAGGAGCAGGGCAGCTAGGAGGGAACCCCTGGTTTATTGGGTTACGCCCCAGTGTCCTGAGAGGGCAGCCATCAGTTCCTGGACAGTGTGCCTTGTTTCTTGGTAGGCTTGTGGCCTTAGGCACTTTCTTACTTGTTGGGATTAGTGATGGCAAACAGCCCACTGTGGTGTACATGCTACAGGTTTACTGCCGCTAGTCTTAGACTTGGTTTCTGATTTTGCAAGGTAGGGTCTTGTCTACCAAATGGTGGCTGTGCTGCCAGAATGCTGCTTTTAGTGTCTTCTGTGGATCAGCTGATACAGGTCTATATCTGTATCTGTATTGTAACTCAGGTGGCTGAGTCACCCAGGTGCACTGAAACCTATGCTCGGGTGTTCCCAGGGCCGAAAGCTAGCTGCTCTCTATCCTAGACCTCTGGCTTCCTGGAGAGTCTGGCAGTTTCTCAGCCTTTGCGGCTGGCCTGCAAAAGCCAGCCCATGAGTGACATGGGCTCATGATGCAGATTTGATTGCATTTCCCAGGGAGACTGGGAGCTGGAGAGTAGTAGAGCTTTCTGAGGGAGAGCAAGTCCTCCTTAACTGAGGGGAGACATGGCGAGAGGTTCAGTACTGTAGCTTGTTCAGTCACAGCCTGCAGCTGGGGAAGCTGGGCCTTGAGCCCAGAGTCCATTCCATGCCACACTGCTGCCCTCTGCTGGGGAATCTGCAGACCTGGGGGATGAGGCCCTGGTTAGGGACAGCAGACAAATGTCCCCGCTCTCAGCACAGTAGCGAAGCTGCTGTTTGTGATTCTTTCCCAGGATGTGGAACCATCGTCACCAGCTGCTCTGGCTGGCCTCTGTCCCTACACAGACTATGTGGTGGGCTCAGACCAGATCTTGCAGGAGGTGAGGAGCCCGTGGCTTGCCTGTGCCCTGGCCCCTGGATGCTCTGTGGAGATGGCGCTTTCAACGGGAAGTGCTTTATTTCGAGGCTGCCGTCTAGTGCTAGAAGTAGTGTCAGGTCCTGTGTTTCTCATAGTCAGAAGACTTCTTTTCGCTCATCGAGTCCCACGAGGGGAAGCCCTTGAAGCTGATGGTTTATAACTCCGAGTCTGACTCCTGCCGGGAGGTGACAGTAACTCCCAATGCAGCCTGGGGCGGAGAGGGCAGGTACTTCCCGGGGTTGGTGGGCTGCAGGGCCAGGTGGGCAGGGCGGGTTGGGTGGGTGTGGACCTCCACAGGCTACTGGTCGAAAAAGAAGGTTGGGCACTGGGCTTGAGCCATGACTTGAGGCTGACTGGTTTAGCATGCCCTTTCAGCCCATCAAGGGGGTGGTGAGGAGGGAGGACAGAGCCTGGCTGGCTCCTGGGAGTGAATGATTTTGGTCTTTGGCAGTTTGGGCTGTGGTATTGGCTATGGGTATCTGCACCGGATCCCGATGCAGCCCTCCAGTTACCACAAGAAGACACCTGGTGCCCCACTGTCTGATGCCCCGCCACCTGGTACCCCACATTCTGGGGGCTCACTGTCTGGTGCCCCACCACCTGATGCCTTGCCACCTGGTGCCTCTTTACCTGATGACCCATCACCTGCGCCCACCCCCCAGGACTCTCCTGGCCAGGAGATGGGCTCCAGGCAGAATGACTACATGGAGGTATGTTGGGGTGCTTGCTAGCGGAGGACAGGGAGCCTTCTAGGGACACAGGGGCCTGCCAGCTGGGAGACACGAGGCTGCCCCTGGGGCATCCTGGCAACCTCCCCAGGAAACCCACCGTGGGTCCTCCTGCTTCTTGCCCTGGGGGTGAGGCTGCATTGGGGCAGTGGTGCCCACCTCACGAGTGGGCAGCAGAGACTGAAAGCTGGCAGAACCTTGCTCTATGTCGCCCTGAGGCTTTGGACAAGTTGGGCCAGGTGAGCATGCTGGGATGCCCAGTGTGTCAGGTATTCCCAGGGCTGGAAGCTAGTTGCTGTCTATCCTAGATCTCAGCTTCCGCAGACCTGATCCTGCAGGAGGTGAGGAGCCCGTGGCTTGTCCCTGCCCTGGCCCCTGGATACGCTGTGGAGAAGGCACCTTCAGTGGGATGTGCTTTATTCTGAGGCTGCCGTCTAGTGCTGGAAGTAGTGTCAGGTCCAGGACTCAGACCAGGGGTCGGCCTATTCTGCAGGATGTCTGTCCCTGCCTTCATGGCTGTGGGTGGGTTGTGAGAGCACTTCTGGGCACTGGCACTGGTGCCAGGGGCACACTGGTATATTCTTTTCAAGGAAGGCTCTCCTTTCTTATGGCAGCAGCGATATCTTGGGGCTGGGGGTGCTTCTCAGTGTGTTGGCAAAGTGCTCCCTGTGTGGACATACAGGGGAGGCCAGGCCCCTCAGGCTGGGTTACTGCACTGGCTCTTTCCTGTAGCAGAGCAGTGCTCAAGGCAGTGCTGGGGACTGGGAGGCTGGATTGCGACTGCTCAAGGCACTGTGCAGATCGGCCCTTCGGTTTTCCTCCCGGTGCTACCAGGCCCTACTACAGGTACCTGGTTCTTTCATGGAGGAACAGCTCCCTGGAACTGACAGTTCCGGCCACAGTGCTCTGGACTTTGGGGGACTTCCCTGTTCCTTGGAGATGCCTCTTCAGCCTCCACCACCAGTGCAGCGAGTCATGGACCCAGGTACTGGGTAGGCCCTGGAGTGGTGGCAGAGGAACCCCAACTCTTGGTGTTGAAATGGGCCCCAGGCTCAGAGCTATACTTTGGCAGCTGTGTCAAAATTTCTCCAGGGCCTGCTGACTCCCGAGATCTCACATACAGCAAGGCAGTTGCAGGTTGGGCATGGTGGCAGCACTAGGGAGGCTGAGGCAGGAGTATCACTGAGTTGGAGATCAGCCTGGGCCACATAGTGAGTTTAGGGCCAGCCTGTATTATATGGTGAAACTGTCTCAAAAAAATCAGAATGAAAAAGGACAGTTGCAGGTCATCATTCCAGGGTGTAGATGAAGAATTTGGAGTTCAGAGAAGATAGTAGCGTACTTCAGCTCACACAGCAAGCTGGAGAAAAAGCTCCTTTGGGTCCACTGCACCATGCTGCCCCCTGATCACCAACTTTAGGCCTCTTTCTGCAGAAACAGTAGTGGGAAACTCCTTGGCCTGAGAGACATGTTTTAGTTACTTTTCTAATTGATGAGACAAAAGTACCCAGAATTAGAGGGGGAAAGGTTTATTTGGCTCACAGTCTGTAGAGTTTGTCCATAATTGGCTGGCTCCACAGCAGGGTGACAGAGGGGCAATAGTTCATGGTGGCAGAAGACAACAAAAGCAACAAGGCCTTAGCAGCGTCTTCCTGCCCCCTTTATCTCATTTAGACACACCCTTAATTCTAGTGTCCTTGGGTTTAGCACTGTACCTGAATCAATTTCAGCATCACACACCCTAGACCCAGCCCCTCTGAAAAAGCCTGTGACCACGCAAGGCTGTGGGGGGACATGCAGACACAGCTGTAACAGGAGCGCATCACCAGAGGCTGGCCCTGGGCCCCATGCAGGTTGAGGGTACCGCCCTGCCTTCTAACAGTTGGGGTTTGTACTGCTCCAGGCTTCCTAGATGTGTCGGGCATTTCCCTCCTGGACAGCAGCAATGCCAGTGTGTGGCCCAGCCTGCCCTCTTCCACAGCGGTCTCAGCCTCGGGCCCAGAGGATGTCGGCTCCAGCAGCAGTTCCCACGAGAGGGGTGGTGAGTGATTAGCACCTTCAGGAGGATCCTGGGCTGGAGCCTGGCCCTTTCAAGTGGTTCATATGCTTGTTGTCCTGTTAGAGCCTGAGTGGGGGTGGGTGGAGTCAGCCAAGACTCTGCAGGCCTCCTAATCCCTCCTTTGTGTTTCAGGTGAAGCCACATGGTCTGGGTCAGAGTTTGAAGTCTCTTTCCTAGACAGCCCTGGGGCCCATGTGCAGCCAGACCATCTGCCCCAGTTGACTCTTCCTGATAGCCTCACGTCTGCAGCCTCACCAGAAGATGGGCTGTCTGCGGAGCTGCTGGAAGCCCAGGCTGAAGAAGAACCTACCAGTGTGGACAGCTCAGGTGTTATGGTGGCACCCGAGCAGCCGGCCAGCCAGGCTCAGATCTCTGCCCCACAGTTAGACTCTGGGCTGTGACAAGGCTCCTGAGGTTCTTTCACCATTTGTGTGTGTCCAGCTTCTAGATCTGCAGCTCCAAGTAACATGCTGGCAGGGGCTCTGGTGCCTACTGTGAGCTGACTTCTGGTCTCCAGAAGGTGACCTTAGGGCATTTGTCCTGCCTGCTTCTCCTGGGCTGGAGGGTTTCAGAGGACTCTGTGGTGTGAGGCTGGGAGCAGCATCCAGCTACAATATTTTCCAAGAGTTGGGATAGGAGAGGCACATGCAAGCTCAGTGAGTAGAAACAGGAGGCCATACACCTTCAGGACCAGAGCCTGTTATGTCACTGGGGCCTCCCCAGGAGTTAGCAGGTCCAGTCATGATCAGAATGAAGATCGGGCAAGTGAGCAAGGCACTGGTATCAGGTGTTAGCCACATCACTTGGCAGGGGTGGCTGAGCCTTCCTGTACAGCTTGCAGTCCCATCTATACTGGGTCTCCAAGCCCTAGGCCCCCGTAGCTTGTCCCAAATACTGACTGACTCCTTCATTGGCCTTATCCTGAGGCTACAGTGGGTCTCTGGCTGAGGCTGGCTGATGCTCATCAGCCTGGAGAAAGGGCGGGCATGTGCCCACCTCTGCCCTTCAGCAGAGAAGCACTATGAATCTTCTGGCTTATGAGCATATGTAGTGTATCAATCAGTGTTTACAAAAACACATACAACATAAGACATACAAATACACATAAGGAGCCAAAGATTGGCCTACAGTGTCTACCCATAGTTGGGTGAGAAGAGTGCAGAGTCTGTCTGCACCCTGGAGACTGAAGGATCCAGTTGAAGGTCTGGAGCTCACTGCAGAGTCCCTATTAGGAGGTGGATGGGTTTGTGCTGGAAGCCAGGAGATGATATCAAAGATGAAGGTGAAGACTACAAGCAGATCTGTCCCTCTTCATTTCCCCTTTATGCCATCCAGGCAACAAGCCACCCTTGGGTGGGTCTTCCACACCTTAGGGTGTGGAATTGCTAGGCTGATTTAGGTGGGCCTCTCTCAAGTTGACAAGTCAACTATCACAACTCCCAAACAATAATCTCTGAATACACAAGGCACTTATGGATTTAAGTTCACTATCCTAAGTAAACTCAAAGCCAACCCACCACCTGATCAGGCTTCTTCAGAGTCTTGACCCCGGGAGTAAATTAGGGGCCCAGACACAAGTGGGTGAAGGTCCTGCTGCCCTTTTCTGTAGTATGGGGGAGGTGCTCAAGCCCAAGTGTCTTTGGATGGCCTCATCACCTGAAGTCCTCTGCTGCTCAAGCAGAGTCCCTCACACCCTTATCGCCATCTGTCCTCTTGCTAGTTACCAGGACCTGGCCTTGACCCCGGCATCTGCTTAGATGAGGTCTCACTGGTATGGCCACATTTGCAGTATGCACACAGGAGTACACAGGGTCTGTCGGGCCTCCGGGCAAGGACTCTGCTCTGGGGCCCAAGGCCGCCTAATCAACCAACACTAAATTTGAAGCACTGTGCTTCTTTTAAAAGCAGCCCTTGTCAAGCCTACCAGAGCAGCTGGTAAGTGCAGGGCAGTTGAGGGGCTGTGCAGTGGATGTTCAGGAACCTGGTGTTGCTTGTAAGGTGCAGAAGCAGGTTGACCCTAAGGGGCTGTGTTGGGCCCTCTGTCCTGCGTCCTGTATCCTGGGCCATGCTACCCATCCCTGGCAATTTTGCTTTATCCCCTCATCACTTTTACTTCTCCCTTGTAATGGGATGAAATGGGTATCTATGCTAATTATCCCCAGTGACCATGAAACCGGGTTTTCTGTGTTCCACTATGAAGGAAAATGACAAGTGAAAAAAGTGGACTACATTTGAAATATTTTTACTAAATTCTTTATTCTATACAACTGAGAAATACAGATTTTTACCCTTCTGGTGTTGCAGATTGAAATTTTTTGGAAACCTACTGGTTTGACTGGGGGGGGGAGTACAACCATGCTGGGGTCAATCTATTACAGGAAGGGACATAGCCACCTGCAGCTCAGGGCAGGTGACCCAGCTCAACCTGTGCCTTTAGCTCAAAAGCCCTTCGTGCAAACATAGCTCAGGACTGCTCAACAAGATTTTTTTTTTTGCCATTAGTTCATATCTATTGCTAAAAAAGGTGCACCAAAAGCGCACTGTTGTATGTAACAGATAGAAAGGACTTTTAAAAAAAGAGGTTGCTTGCTCTCTGCAGGAAAAAGACCATTTTAGCTCTTTGGAAGTGTGACCACATCTTTGCAATGACCTGTCACTTTCCAAAGTGAGCCGACTAGCAGCGAGGGAACCCTGTCTGTGCAGTTGTGCTGATCAGAGGATCTCGAATTGTAGGGTATGGACCTGGGCCCATCAGCTGCCCTAACAGAACCTGTGAAGATGGAGGGAACAAACCTTTCCTTCTTCCCCCGGTCCCTGTGGCTGTGAGGACAGGCCACACACAAGTTGGGGAAATGGGACTGGAGTCACTGCCCTCAGAAGGCACTTGTGCTTCTGGCTTCATGCAAGGAGGCTTGCCTCTATAGTTCTATGGGGGTGGACCATTGTTCTGTTCTGAATACAAACAACCTTGGGAAGAATCCAAAGTATTTTCTGTGAAAAGTTGAAGTGTTTTTCCCCAATAAGTTATATTCTGTACAAGATCCAAGTGATTCTATGAAAGCTTCAGATCATTAGAATAGTGAAAAGATCTGAATACAGGTACCAACAACAAAAACTAGCATATAAAACTCTGGAAAAACAAATAGCTATACTTTCTAGATCGGAATATCACATCAACTCACTTTCCTGTCTCTTTACTCTGAAACCTTACATTTTAGATAGCACTTGAATGAAATTAAACTTTCCTCAGTCTTAAGTTTTGATGGTGTTGCACTGCTTACCCAGAGCAAGATGCCGCTGTCTGGGCTGGTTTTGCCTGTGAATCATCAATACTGGAGCAAAGAATGCCTGGCTGTACTTCCTTGGACCTGCATGTCCTTAAGCATGGCCCAGGGCTCTTGGTGCTGTCACCCACACCTGGAATCTCCACAGAGCTTCCTGCAAGGACACCTCTGAGATGCAGTATTAAAAACAAGCCCAATGGTGATCATTTATTATGAAATGGGCTGGCTCTCAAATTGTGCAACAGCAAGTTACCATTAAAAATAACTCTTAAATGATGAAAACAACTTGACTTTTTTTTATGATAAACTTAGAAAAAGCCTTCACAGGTACTGCATGAATGGAATGTACTTTTAGAAAAGCTACAGAGCTGTGGGTTTGAAGTTGAAACACAGTGACGTGTGGAAAACCATGTTCTCTAACAAGAGCTAACACAGGTAAGGTCCTTTAAAAGGAGGAGGAAGCGGAAGTCTGCACTGGCCTGCTGTCAATTCTCTGTACAGCTGCAGGACAGAGTCTGCCTTTGGCTCTTCTGCCTTTGCACTCTGCTTCCCTTGGGCAGCTCAATCTACACTTGAGACTGGTTTCTATATTACATCCCGATTAGTCACTTCAACTGAAAGAGCATCTCGGTCCATACCAAACTGGTCGTTAGAAGTCTTGCTCCCATTGGGCTCAGTGGGCTTCCTAGGACTAAGCTTGGGGCCACAGAGGAAGGTAGTAAATGAATACCCAGGAGCACTGGCCCACCCTTCACGTGGACTTCTGACGGTAGTGGAGGGTGAGGTCACCACCACTCTTCCATACGAAGTGTTTCACTGTTCGAAGGTCCATATTTGGATCCAAAACCTAAAAAGCAAAAACCACATGAACACTTCCAAAAGTGTGATATCTACCTTCCTCTTCAACTGAGGAGTTCTACTAGGTGATCTAACTTCTTCACCCTGTCCTTATGCCTGGTAGTCTGCCCTTGCTGGCATAGCTTCCACTATATAGGCATGAAATTGGGTACAGTGAGACATACAGCATCTGGTGGTGTCAGAAATACTAGGCTGACTTTCAGCTCCTGAAGCGTCTCTGATTGAAAACAATCTCTCCATTTTTCCACCCACATCTACTATATTCACATGAAATTTTGTGTCTTTTTTTTTTTTTTTTGAGACAGGGTCTCGCTTTTAGTTCAGGCTGGCCCTGAGCTATGTAGCCCAGACAAACCGAAAACTCAGCAATCCTGTCTCTGCCTCCCAAGTGCTGAGATTACAGGTGTGAGCCACCATGCCCGGCACTGTGGTATCTGGTACTGATTCATTGTATATGGTTACTAGGGATTGAACTCAGGACCTTGCATTTGTGAGGCAGGCGCTGGAACCACTGAGCTAAATCTCTGGCCCTGAAATTGTGTCTTTAAACCACTGGTTCCCTTTCTGGAAAACTCCCTCCAGATAAACAGGGCTTGAGGGTGAGTGAATCTCCTTTAAAAGGGCTGCACAGAAGCAGAAGCTCCCCAAAAGCAACAGATTAGGGGTATGATTATAATCATACCGTGTAATACAGCTTTCTGAGCATTAGCACTGGGAAAAAAATGACATGGTTCTTAAGTTTACTCACCTGGTCCTGGCACAAAAGTTCAATTTTTTCTTCTGCTAACACAGCAATATCCTCTTCTTTTTCCTGTTCTCCTGGTTTTTCATTATTAGAAGAGCTGGTGGTTTGAGATTCATTATCTAAGTTGATGATTTTCTCATAAACATGTTCCATGACTTTTCGGACTTGAAGCATGTCGCTAGCAGAAAGTCTGTCTCTGTAAAAGGTAATAGCACACTGTGGCCTCAGGAAGAATCATTAGCTATCATCTCTTCATATTTTTCTTTGGTTTTATAATCTTATAAAACAATTCAGAAACATCATAAATGTTTTTAGTCATTGCCTTGACCCATTTCTTGAATTGTGAGTTTTCTATAGTGTCCTCCAAAGGTACAGATCATATGCCCCAAAATAAGATTAAGCATCCAGTCTTGAAATTTACGTGTACACAGAGAACAGCCACCTGAGTTTTAGTCCTTTACTTCCCCAAAGCATGGCCAAACTAACTAGAGCACCCCAGAAGGGAAGGCAGGCACCGCACATAGAGGGTCTGGTCCTGTGGGCGCTTCCTCCTTTGCCATGCCTTCCACCATCACACAAAGGAGGGACTGGGTGCCCTATTATACCACAAACCCAATGGCTCAGCTGGGCATCTCTAGTCAGATATCTCTTACCTGACTCATCCATTCCCCAAATCTACTTCTGAATCTCTGACATCAGATTATAATTGTCAAACTGAGTAGTGCTGAAAGCCATTGGTCCTGAATCTAGTTGAGGCAATGTGAAGGACTTGCTTTAAGGCAAGTACGGATTTAAGTGGAGGAACATGGGTGGAAAGGTGAGCAGGGAAATGGATGGAGCAAAATGTTTTACCCCAGGGTCAGAGGGTGCTCATTATTCCATTCTCTTTGTACAAGTCTGGAAGTCTCTGAACAAAACAGTCTTTAACAGTCTTGTTGATTGTATCTGCTAGTTCGGCATCCTCTGCCTAGACTACTAAAATCCATTTCTTTCTTTCTTTTTTTTTTTTTTGAGACAGGGTCTCGCTTTGTAGTTCAGGCTGGCACTGAGCTCACTATGGAGCCCAGCCAAACCTCGAACTCAGCAATCCTCCTGCCTCTGCCTCCCGAGTGCTGGGATTACAGGTGTGAGCTACCACGCCCGGCACTGTAGTATGTGGTATTGATGGCTGGTGGGTGTGAGTCACCATGCCTAGCATTGTATATGGTTACCGGGACTGAACTCAGGGCCTTGCGCTTGTGAGGCAGGCACTGGAAACTCTGAGCTAAATCTCTAGCCCATCTTTTCTTTTTTTTTTGAGACAGGGTCTCACTTTGTAGTTTAGGCTGTCCCTGAGCTCATTATGTAGCCCAGGCAAGCCTCTAACTCAGCAATCCTCCTGCCTCTGCCTTCTGAGTGCTGGGATTATAGGTGTGAGCCACCATGCCCAGCACTGTGGGGTATGTACTGATTGCTGATAGGCGTGAGTCACCACGCCCAATATCATATCATTGTATGTGGTTACCGGGATTGAACCAGGGACCTTGCGCTTGCTAGGGAGGCACCGGAACCACTGAGCTAAATCTTTGGCCCTAAAATCCATTTCTTTGGTACCAGGGATTGAATTTAGGACCTTGTGTTTGCCAGACGGGTGCAGCACCACTGAGCTACATACCTGGCCCCTTCCATTTCTTTTTTTTTGTTGTTGTTGTTTTTTTTGAGACACGGTCTCGCTTTGTAGTTCAGGCTGGCACTGAGCTCACTATGTAGTCCAGGCAAGCCTGGAACTCAGCAATCCTCCTGTCTCTGCCTCCCGAGTGCTGGGATTACAGGCGTTGAGCCACCATGCCCGGCACTGTGGTATGTGGTATTGATTGCTGGTGGGTGTGAGTCTCCACGCCCAGCATTGTATGTGGTTACCGGGGATCGAACTCAGGACCTTGCGCTTGCGAGGCAGGTGCCGGAACCACTGAGCTAACCCTCCGGCCCCTAAAATCCATTTCTTAAGTCTCCCTACTTTGAGCTTCCCTCCATACTTTGAGCCACACCCTATGTTGTCTCACAGATTTCTGGTATTAAATCACTGCTTGTTCCGTCTTTCATGTCTACAAGTTTTGTCTTTCTCATTTACCTTCCAGTACCCCCCACTGCCTATTTGTTTTATCTGCAGGTACATGAGTTCTCACATCAGTTTTCCAGTGTCTTGAGCATGCTCCCACTTGCACATCCCTGTTCAAATTGGGTCCTGCACTCGGATTATCTATCTTCTGAAGTTTCCACCCATCTTGACATTTCCAGCTCAAATTCCATGTCCCTCAAGAAGCCTCTGAGGAAACTACCAGTCAAAAACTATTGTTCCCCTCACACTCCTTATTCCTTAAGTATCGCGAAAGTAGTTATTATATATAAATTGTGTCCTAATCTGAATTTCACAAAAGACAAAGTCCATCAATATTAAAAATCGGCCTTAGGGGCCGGAGGGATAGCTTAGTGGTTCCGGCACCTGCCTCCCAAGCGCAAGGTCCTGAGTTCGATCCCCGGTACAATGCTGGGTGTGGAGACTCACGCCCTCCAACAATCAATACCACATACCACAGTGCCGGGTGTGGTGGCTCACGCCTGTAATCCCAGCACTCAGGAGGCAGAGACAGGAGGATTGCTGAGTTTGAGGCTTGCCTGGGCATACAGTGAGCTCAAGCCAGACTGAACTACAAAGCGAGACCCTGTCTCAAAAAAAAAAAAAAAAAAATCGGCCTTAGATGTAGTACTTGTTAGCAAAGAATTCTCTCTAGTAATTAATTGCATCAAGGAACCACATGATACTAAATTTACGTACACATGATACTTACTTTTTTAAGGTTTTTGCTCCTGAAGATGCATGAGGTTGGAGGTAGAAAGGAATTTTGTTGAACTTGGGCATATTTTTCTGAAATATTGATAATTAAAAGGTATAGTTTCTGTTAGCTGATAAACTAAAATGCTGTCAACAAGGATACATCATTTACAAATATTTATAAATCATTCTATGTAATTTATAACAAGCTATCAAATTATGTCAGCCTTTGAAAAATTTTATCAGAGAAGTAGGTTAATTAGCTTTGTGATAAAGGTTATGAGCTACATTCCCAATAAACTTAATTTTTAAGTTATATTAGTCACAATCTCAACTCAACATTAAAATATTAGGGCTGATACCAAGGTTCAAAAGGAAACTTAAGTAACTTTTCTTTTTTTTTTGAGAGAGGGTCTTGCTTTGTAGTTCAGGCTGGCCCTCAGCTCACTATGTAGCCCAGGCAAGTCTCAAACTCAGCAATCCTCCTGTCTCTGCCTCCCGAGTGCTGGGATTATAGGCGTGAGCCACCACGCCCAGCACTGTATGTGGTTCCCGGGATCGAACTCAGGACCTTGTGCTTGCGAGGCAGGCGCTGGAACCACTGAGCTAAATCTTCGGCCCCGGCCCAGCAATTCTTAATTTCATGTGGAAAAAATCAAAGGGTATAGTGAGAGTACAGAACACTTACATCCACAGTGATGTCAATCACCCATTGTGGCACCGTCTCATTAAGAAGCATCGACTCGGTCTCACCCCCGGAATCTCGGCAGAGCAGCCTAAACAAAATTCATCTGGGAGTGAGTGAAACCCTGGGCACAGATGACATAATTACTGTCCAAAAGCACAGATGATATAATTCCTGTCCACAAGTGCTTGGGCACAGATGACATAATTACTGTCCACAAGTACTGTCCTTGTAGACTGCGGACGAAGTCTAGCACAGCAGAGTGACTAGCAACTCAATGGCCAACAAGGCCCAAGACTCAGGCCCTCAGACTGTGAGGCCACACACCTACTACAGGGCCTTCACCACATCCTCGGGTCAGGAAAGATGGGTATAAGCAAAACAGTCCAGAAAGGTTACCAGACAGCAGAACTGTGCACAGCACAGGCCTCCACACAGCACGGCAACCAGGATGTTTCCAGTGATAACTTTAGGCAGAGAACTCTCAAGGGCAAGGCAACTGCAGGTTGAGCCACACATTTTCCTTATGCTTGGCATCACTGAGAGCTTGGTGAGCTCTCTCTCGGCTCTCCAAATCTGGAGTGAGCCAAACCAGCGCCTTCCAGGGTCTCACGAGACTCCTTGGCTTCCCAGGTTGGGCCCCTGTCGGCCATAGCAGTTCCTGAGAGCAGCCCAACTCATCTTGCCTGTTTCAGGCTGAGGTTTGTCACATATTCTCAGGCTCCCCTGTGGGCAGGGCTTTCTGGTGATGCCATCTGTTCCCTGACTCTGGCAGTCACACTATGAAGTGAGAGGAAGTAAGTTCCCTGGAAAGACCATCAGAGACGTTGTCTCACTGTTAGAATGATGGTGTCTGCCTCATTCTAACACCAGAGCTGCTTCTTTTCAGCCAGACTGTGGTCTGACAACATCAGAGGTTTAACTAGCTCATGGAGGTGGAAGTCTTCCAAACCCTGACATTCCCATCCAGCTGGTAACAACTTGTAATGTCTGTTTGAGCCAGTATTTTGAGCAAATGGGAGCTTGTTCAGGCAGAGCCCACATCCCTTCTTACCCTACCTGAACAGTGTGCGGCCTCCTGCTTCGCCGAAGATGACAGGCGTGTGTGGGGGCACTTGAAAGTAGCCATTCCCCTTCTGTACTCGGTTCTCTTGTTCCCCATTTACTAGGAAAAGATGTATGCACTATTAGTATCCAGAGCCAGTGCTAAAAACACAAATTCTAAGGCCTCTCTACAGCATCCATTGTTTCTCTCTGACCTCAGAATGCTTACGGAGGTAGCTCTGCTCGAAGGACAGGGCTCTGCATCTTGCCAAGAGGCTCTGTAGACTGAATAACTCCTCATGAACCATGACCTAAACAATGCTGGGGCAGCCACTGAGCATGGTGCAGGGTTGGCAGATTATTGGACAGGCGGAACAGGTAGTGGCCTGAGCTCTGGAGGAGGAGGTGGACAGATCTAGCCTGGCTTTACTATGGTGGCTTGACTTTAATGATGGTGTAGGGTTTTGGGCAATTTCTTCCTTACTCCCTCACTCACAGCCTGGATCCAGGGTAGTGTTCTCTGATTACTTAATCCTTACTCTTTATTTGGGCCTTTGAGAATGCCCTGTCTGGCTGGAAATAACCTACCTACAGCTCCCAAGCTGGGTAAGTGCAGAACTCAGACCAGAACCTAGCTTTCTCAGCCCTCTCTAGTTGGTTTCTCTGGCTCCGAGTTCATTCTCTCTAAAAGGGACACCAGCATACTGGTTCTCAGGGAAGCACGAAGCCTGTCATCAACATGAGGGAGATTTAGGTTGCACAAATCATGGATGAATCTGTCAGCCAGGACAAATCCCTGGGAGGAAGCACTCGCCAGGCTGCTCACTCCTGGTTGCTGGCAGGAAGCTCTCAGCAGAATGAGCCTCAGTAGTGGGGGTCGATGACTCCCTCAGCCAGCTGTAATTGCACACAAGATGTGAAACTCTAAGTTCTTTTGTCCCCTTCCTTTACTCAAGCTGAGCCAATTGCATACTTTCAAAATAAACTTTGTTTTGATTTTTACTTTTTTGAGACAGGGTCTCGCTTTGCAGTTCAGGTTGGCCCTGAGCTCACGATGTAGCCCAGGCAAGCCTTGAACTCATGGAGATCCTCCTGCCTCTGCCTCCTCAGTGCTGGGATTATAGGCATGAGCCACCACGCCTGGGTACAAAGTAAATTCTCTGCTACCCAAGGACACTGTGGCATAAACCTCTTTTTAATATCATCGATGGCATTAATTATTTACATACACCCATTCATTTACCCTGCCACCTCTGAGTTGGTAACTGGAGATTTTGAAATATTCAGAATCAAAATCAGGTAGATTGTCTGGCTGGGAAATACAGCATTTCAGGCCAATGTGATCTATGACTATGGTTCTATAAACTATGAAATTGTCACTACCAACCTGACTTTCTAGTGCAGCTAATTAGCTAGATTGGGAGGTAAGTTCTGAAGGTCACAGAAACACTGAAGAATTTTTAGAATAAGTCTCTTAAGGTGCCTAGTTTTAAGGCAAAGGTCTCAGGTTCTTTTACCTATCTTGAGCAGTTTCACTTACTGAGAAATATGCTGCATGGTCATTTGCTCTTTTGGGAACCTCTTTGACACGCTGAAGGGAAGAAAATTATTTTGGCACATCATAAATACTTATCACGTCACATTTTAGCAAATGGCTCAAGTACCTTTTGGTTCTGAGTAATTCTTGTCAATTATCTAGTGACTTAAAAACACTAACCATGGTTTACTTCATTTTCTTCTTCATCCATTGGACTCACATGTGTTCTAGGCCAATATTCTAAGAGTGCCTGGAGTAAAAGTCCTCCTAAATTCACTGCAGAAAAGTTAGTTAAGAAGAAAAACAACAGAAAACAAACTTAATTAGTTACAATTTAAAAACAGAAGAAGCAAAATAAAAATTTAAAGTTTTCACATATTCTGATGTTAAAATCTTAACCCAATGTTAATATTTAAAAAAGCAAGACTTAAGTGCTTTTGTCAAGCTTCTTAGTTTTATCTTAAAATGTTTAAAGCAATAGTGAGAGAGGGCAAACATTCTACCTGGTCATTCAGAACAGCCATTCTTTACAAACAAGCAAATCAGAAATCACATTCTTTTTTTTTTTTTTTTGAGATAGGGTCTTGCTTTGTAGTTCAGGCTGAGCCTGAGCCCAGGCAAGCCTCAAACTCAGCAATCCTCCTGCCTCTGCCTTTCAGGTGCTGGAATTATAGGTGTGAGCCACCATGCCTGGAACTGTGGTATGTGCTACTGATTGCTGGTGGGCATGAGTTACCATGCCCAGTGTTGTTGTACGTGGTTACCAGGGATCAAACTAGGGAGCTTGTGCTTGCTAGGCAGGTGCTGGAACCACTCCAGCCAGGCATTACATTCTTAAAGGGCTATTTCCATTATAATTGTATTTGTACACATCAGATACACAGTACTATCAAGGACTTATGTGATTAAATATAAGGGACCCTAACAAAGATGATTACACAGCACAGAACAGCACACATCCCCCTCATCTGTGCGAAGAGGAAGTGACGGAAGACAAAGAACTTACGTTTTGGATCAGAGCCATCAGGGCTGCTGAAGCCAGCATCTTTTGCAGAAACCCAAGCAGCAAAGCAGTCACTCTCATCCAGAGTAATAGTCAGCATCTTCCAGAAGAGAATGCTGTCAGTGCATTCCATTTTGAGTGCATTTTCTAAAACCTTTACTTACTCATACTATTTTACTAAAATGCTAAGCTATAGGTTTAGGAACCAACTGACATGTTTCATGTGATCCAAAACAACTATAATTTAGTCTAGTGAGATAGCAAAAGCATTTAAACTGTATTCTGTAAATGTTAACATGAAATTTTTCTCACACTTAAAAAGACAGAACTTTGTAACTAAGAATAACTGTGAAATAATATGCTCAAAATCTTCAATAATCTTAAAATATACAAGGGTCAACTGCCAACTTACCCCTGTTTTTAAATCTACTGAGAACCAATTTGGCACATACACCATTTTAAATCTTTTCTTAATTTCATCTTCAAAATCCACTTTGCCCAAATCTTCAACTTTACACGCCTATGTGTCAAAAAGAATTACCAATGTTAAGTCATGAACTAACTGCATTCTTACTTTGATATTCAAGTTTTATGTCTTTTCACATCTAAATGAAATATTATATCCTTCAAATACATGTCAAAAATGTGGTTACTGTAGGGCTGGAGGGTTAGCTCAGTGGTTCCGGCGCCTGCCTCACAAGCGCAAGGTCCTGAGTTCGATCCCCGGTAACCACATATAATGCTGGGCGTGGTGGCTCACACCTGTAATCCCAGCACTCAGGAGGCAGAAACAAGAGGATTGCTGAGTTCGCAGCGGCTTGCCTGGGCTCCATAGTGAGCTCAGGGCCAGCCTGAACTACAAAGCGAGACCCTGTCTCAAAAAAAAAAAAAAAAAAAAAAAAAGTGGTTATTGTATGTCTTAAGGCATTTACTTTCACGGAACTATATTCTGTTACTAAAATTTTACATTCAGAAAACCTTCTTCTTCATAGGAAGTTATTCTTTTTTTTTTTTTTTTTTAACGTTTTTTGAGACAGGGTCTGGCTTTGTAGTTCAGACTGGCCCTGAACTTACTATGTAGCCTAGGCAAGCCTCAAACTCATAGCAATACTCCTGCCTCTGACTCCTGAGTACTGGGATTACAGGTGTAAGCCCACCACACCTGACTGGAGAAAGGTATAGTTTAGTTTTGTGATACATTAAAACCATCACACTTCTCTGGAAGCAATGTCAAACCAAACTCAAAAATAAGGGGAAAAAAAACTCCAAATAACCAGTCAGTGAGTGGTAACTTAAGATAACTGTGAAGTTACCCTCAGATAATAGCTAATACAATATGGGTAGCAATCTTAAGTTTCTTTCTTGACCATTGTAACCTATTCGTATTCTTTTTCTCATTCCCTAAATAGGGGTGGAGTTCAAAAGTATACTCTAAACTTCCTCTGGTGCCAAGTGAGTTGTCCCTGGACAGTTCATCTGTGACCCCTACAACAGAACGCTCATCTACTCTCATCAGCAACCTGGGTCTTTCCTGAAAGGCCTACTTCTTCAGCTATCACCTCCAAGGGGACTACTCCCTCTACATCCCACTACTCCCAATGCCACCTGGAGACACCTGTGAAAATTCTATCCTTCTAGGGCCCATGCCATCTACTTGGAACACATGGCACACCTTTTCCTCATTGCTGTCTAGCAACCCCACAGTCAGTCTCCCAATGCTCGAGCCTGGAGTGACTATCCAGCAGTCCATCTCAAGCACCTGACTTTATGCCAGCACCATTTATATCCACAAAGGCAACACACATGACACAGTAGGCTCTCACTTCCTTGGTTATGCTGCTACTATAAATTCATGGCCTCCAATCTCAACTAGCTCATTCTTGCTAACTGGGCTTCTTTTCTGTTTCCAAAGTCTGTTGTTCATATCACTGTACCTTGGACCCTGCCACCTCCCCCACTATGTCAGCACATTAATTCCAAAAAAATGAAAAAGAGAGACAGAGGCCTTGGTAGAATTCCCTCAACTTTCTGTTTTCACTCTTCTGGTGCAAGGAAAAGGGTGCCCCTTCTGGCTGTGCTATGGAACTTATCATCTTCTGCTTCTTGGGATCTTGTAGTATCATCAACCTACTTGTGTCTCACTTTTTTTTTTTGTTTTTTTGAGACAGGGTCTCACTTTGTAGTTCAGGCTGGTCCTGAGCTCACTATGTAGCCCAGGCAAGCCTGGAACTCAGTAACCCTCCTGCCTCTGCCTCCCGAGTGCTGGGATTACAGGCTTGAGCCACCAAGCCTGGCATTTGTGATATGAGGTACTGATTGCAGTGGGCATGGCCACCACACCCAGTATTGTTGTATGTGGTTACCGGGGATTGAAGTAGGGATCTTGCCTTGCAAGTGCTGGAACCACTGAGCCAAATCTCCGGCCCCTTGTGTCTCTGCTTTGGCTTGGTTTTATTTTCCATTAAGTAGTGAGACATGCTCAGTGTTTTCTACCTAAAAATTCCAGCAAACAAAAAAACCAAAATCTTCCCTTGGTCAGCTTACCAGGAACCCTGTCACTACTGCCTCTTCATGTGCTCCCAGCCCCCCTGCAACTTGAATTCTTCAAACTATTGCTGCTCAGATTCTCTTTCTTCACCTTGCAACTGTGACTGAACCTGCTCCAATTGGCTTCTGCCTGAAAGACTCTCCTGCACAGCCCGTTTCCTACAGGTAAATCCATGCAAGTGTCCATATTTTAAATGAGCTCTCCGCTGGTTAATCTCACTAACTGCAGCTTCTTTTTGAAATAATTGGTTCTTGAGAGGCCACTGGCTCCGGCTTTTTTGTCTCTTTCCTGTCACACATCTTTGTGGCTTCCTTTTTCCAAGATCCAAACCAAGAAATGACCTAGTTAATTCTCTTCTCAGTCTGGACATGTTCCTTAGAAACCCTGACATTTCCTATGACATCAGTTCTAATCTACAAGCTGATGACTCTGGATGGCTTTATCCTGCCCTGGTCTTCAACCTATGCATCAGACAGACTGAAGAGCCATCTGCCCTCCAGACACCTCTACATAGACATCCTACGTAAACTCAAATCATTTTCTTCAACTTATTGCTTTTTCCTTACAACGAATTTTCATTCTATTCCCTGTATCACTTTAATTCACTACTGTCCAATTCAGAAACCTGTGATTCATTTTTATTTTTTTTTTTTTTTTGAGACAGGGTCTGCTTTGTAGTTTTTGCTGGCCCTGCACTCACTATATAACTCAAGCAAACCTTGAACTCAACAATCCTCCTGCCTCTGCCTCCCGAGTGCTGGGATTACAGGTGTGAGCCACCAAGCCCGGCATTTGTGGTATGTGGTACTGATTGCCAGTGGGTGTGAGCCACCATGCCCAGTATTGTTATATGTGGTTACCAGGGATCAAACCAGGGACCTTGAGCTTGCTAGGTAGGCACTGGAACCACTGAGCTAAATCTCCGGCCCCCTTATTTCTTCTTTCCTTCACATGGTCACATTTTGTTTTTTCCATTCTCTTGATTCCATCCTAGCCCAGACAAATACCATCTTTTAGCTGTACTAGTATCACCACCTTCTGACAGAGCTAATAATTCTTAAAGTTCTCCTCAACACCACCTAGAAGCAGGTAACCCTCATGTGTTAGAAAGGGAGACAGAGGTTTAGAGAAGTTCATCATGCTCCACAGATCATTTGGCTAGTGGGTAAAAGGACCAAGACTAGATGGAGCTCAAACTCCTATGATTCAACACTCCTGGCTGGCCTAACTGCTTACTGTCATGTTTATTACACTGCTTACTGTCAAAATGTCAAGGTCTAGCATCTGGATGTAGAAAGCTCTGAGATTTCACAGAAATGCTGATCGTGGCACATATCAGCTTAGAGTTCCACCTAAGTAGAACTGCCCTCTAATCACATAGGAGGACCATACTCAGGCATCAGCTGAACTAGTTCAAGAGTGGGCACCAGGCCAGACACAGAAAACTGATCTCAAAGAGTAGATGGCTTGATGAGATTCTTTTGGGAATTCTGGAGATCACTAGTACTGGGTAGCATGAGATGAAGCCCAGCCTGAAGAGATAAGGTCACACTAATAGTGGAGTTTCAAAGAGAAGAATCAATTCTGCCAATGAATTTTTAGGGGTGAACTGGACCCTCCAATTACCATGGGACTCTTCTTTGAAATAAATGTGGATATCTATAATAAATGTGACAGACATCTCTGTACTGTAGAGAAAAATACCAGATTTTTGACACCTGCCGCAAACTTTCCACTAACATAACTAAGCCCTCCTGTTCTGCAGCCATGCTCAACTGTTTCATAACGGACTTGGCACATAACTGCCCACAGGGAGGAAAAGTGGTGGTCAGGCAAAGGTTTGTTTCTATTTGGATGGTTCCTTTTGCTCAGGAACAAGCCTACTTATTTTTCTTCAGATCACAAAGTAAACCAGAGTGAATCTCCCTTCTTTACAACCAGCTCAAATGAAATAACAGATCTTGTCATGTCTCCCTTTATATCTTTTTCTATCATTAGATCCTCAAATGACAACTGTCTTCCAGCTCCCAGTTTCCCATTATGCACCTATTACTCTAAACACGGTACTCTTGCTCTAAAATTATCTAGAATTCTTCTGGGAGTACTAAGGAAAGGTGAACTCTGGGCTCCTTTGGGAAAGGACCTAAATGCCATGTTTTATCCTCACACTTCCACTACTACCTTATATTTACTCTAGTTTCAAAATAAATAAAACCTGTCATTTTTTCCTAAATAAGTATGTATCTTCTTTCTTCAACACCGTGGTCATTCACACCTTCCTGAAATGACCTCTCCCCATGATCTATCTGCTGGATATCTTTAAGCACTATTCACATGATTTCTCCACTTCTCCAATCTTTGTTTTTTTGAGACAGGGTCTTACTTTGTAGTTTAGGTTGGTCCTGAGCTCCCTATGTAGCCCAGTCAAGCTTTGAATGCACCAATTCTCTAGCCTCTGCCTTCTAAGTGCTTGGATTACCAGCGTGAGCCACCAAGCCTGACACTGGTATGTGGTACTGATTGCTGGTGGGTCTGAGTTACCATGCCTGGTATTGTTTTATGTGTTTACTAGGACTGAACTCAGGACTTTATGCTGGCTAGGCAGGCTCCAGAACCACTGAGCTAAATCTCCAGCCTCACTTCTCCAATCTTAAGTACTGTAACTGCCTTGTTCATAAGTTACTGTGGGACCTGTTTCTTCTTTGATGTTTTTAACATATTACTCTTTTCTCTCCTACCACTAGGGATTATGGGAGATTTTTCCATCATTTATGATCCTGAATCACAATTACTTGCTCACATCAATCACTAAATCCAGGAAATATTTGTTGGGCAAATGAACAAATACAATGAGAACATTAAGGGACAGGGGTGGTTTTACAATGTGGGTGAAGAGCTGAACTATCCCAGGGAATAGAGGGTAAAGGGATCAAGAGTTCACTCTGCTCGTACCAGAGCCGCTCAGTGAAGGCTATAAATCCTAAGAAAACGCAAAATTGATTTTGTGCACTTCAGTGGCTTTCAGCATAGGGTGATCCTGTACCCTTTTCCTTGTTCCCTCCAAATACCTGGGAAGCTCTGGAGACAAGTTGGGCTGACATGACTTAAGAGGGTGGCAGACCAGTGACTTGAGGCTAGGAATACTACTAAAGACATTACAGTGCACAGGCCAGGTATCACCACACCCAAGGAATTACTCAGCAGATATCCATTATAAAGTAAATCACATATAGCACAACTTGTCAAACACTAACCAGAGAAAACAGCTCTATGGAAAACAGTTCAAGTGCTTGAAAAGATAACTATGGACTTATTTAACATGCATGTAATATAGTACTCTTCCCAAAATAAAGTTATATTGCAATTAATTCTTAATTTATACCTTTAAATTTAGTGTCATGTATATAAAGGGAAAAATAAAAGAAGTATACAACCCAACAACCTGTATATAATACTAAAAAGATACTCACCTTTAATACATCCCAGTATGCCACGTTATTATTGGTATCTTTGGTTAATATATGCCTCTTATCATTAAGAATATGACACTGAATAATACTAGCACCCCCTAAAAGGGGGAAAACATAATTAGCAAGATAATCCTTCTATATTTAAATTCACAGTATATCACTAGCATGTAATAGAAATGTAAGCTATGTTAGCCATTAGAAAAGAGGATTGCTAGATTACATAACAAACAAAAACACTTTGAGGCCAAAAATTATTTGTGATTTATTATTTGAACTTCCTAACATTCAAGAAAAGTTGACTTACTATTGATTACAGATTAAAAAGCTTTTTATTTCAAGGGACTGTGACCAATGGAAAACTGCTGACTGAGAATTTTATTCATTGAAGTATAAATAATGACAGGAAATCTCTGGTAAATCCCATCTTGAATTAAATTCACTTCCCATCTTCCTTTTCTTTTATGCTTCTTGAATGAATAGTCTATTCATTTTTTTGTACTAAGACAAGGTCTTGCTTTGTAGTTCAGGCTGGTCATGAACTCACTGTGTAGTCCAGGCTGGCCTTGAACTCGTGGCAATTGTCCTGCTCTTGCCTCTGCTTCCCGAGTGCTAGGATTACAGGCGTGAACCACCACACTTGGCCTGGATATTCTAGCACTAAGAATATGGACACCTACAAACTACAGATAAAAGTGTCTTAAAGGATTCTAAATCGCAAGCTATGATATCAAACACGTCCTGTTTTTCCCACAACCAACATGCCAAACCAGGGGTGTAGAATTTGAGGACCATACCTGCCTCTATTCTGCTTATACCAAAAGACAGTGTTAAACCCTACACAGTATACCTAAGTCCCCAACTTACAAATGTTTGAGCTGTTAACTTCCATAGACACGAATGGACTTGCACTCTGAACATCTGTAGATGGAAACGAATCACTGAGGTACCTCACATGGCTGTTGGCCACTATCACAGTTGTGCTGCTGTGTGCTCATTGTACGCTGGGGTAATGTGCAGTAGGACAGTACAGTTGGGGACTTACTGTATTTGTTTGGTTTTTTTATGCCTTACACTGTATATTTGTGTCAGAAGTATATAAAACTTACTGTCAGACTTAAGAATTCAACTTATGAACGTTCTCCAGGAATGGAACTCATTCGTAAGTTGTATTTCACACTGCATTTCATAAAGAGCTTATTGGCTGTACCCCGGCTATTCTGCTGTTGGGTGAGGTAAGTAAGTATGAAGTTGCAATAAATATGGGTGTGCAGGTATCGCTCTGACACACTGAAAAAAACATGGCACATACACAATGGACTATTACTCAGCCATAAGTAATAAAATACAATTGTCATTTGCAGCAAAGTGCATAGAACTAGAGAACATCACATTAAGTGATATGAGCCAGACACAGAAAGATAAATACTGCATGTTCTCTCATCTGTGGAAGTTACAAAAATAAAAATGCTGATCTGATTGTAGAATGATTCCACAGACTGCAAAGGGGCAGGGGAGGCTGGATTTATCACTGTACGCTGTATATATGTATTGACATATCATACTGAACTCCATTAATGTGTGTGATTAACATATGTTAATAAAAATTTAATAAAGAAAATCTAGTTTTAAAAGTCCCTAATATCATTTAAAATATCTATCTATCTATATATTTTTTTTTTGTGGTACCAGGGATCAAACTCAGGCCCTGTGCATCCAAGGTTGATGTGGTACCATTTGAGCTAAATCCCCAGCCCCTCATTTAAAATTTTTTATACTAATAAATCTGTACATTATTAGTCTTTTGTTTACATCACAATTATATTTAAAGAAATACCATTATTTTTATTAGTAACTATAATTAGCCTTAATAAAGATATGAGACTTTATAATTTTCTTACCTTTAATAACCTGGTCAGGTTGTGTACAAAGGGGAGTTATAGGACTTGAACAGTCATTGTCATAATCTCCAGAGGTTCTAAAATTATGAATTCCTTTCAATGTCTAAAAACAACAGAATTTATTTAATCACGTTATGCTCTACAAGTTTTGTTGTCTCTTTGAGCTGGCAAGAGAAAAAGTAAATCAGAAAACTTAAATAATTACTATATCAACCAAAAATATTTTGTCACAGTATAATTACTTAACATCATATTTAAAAAAATAAATCACAGATATGCAAATACTGGATCTTTTCTTTGGTATGAGAACCTATAGATGTAAATGAGTTCTAGAATGTATGATAGTTTTTGTAAAGTAGGAAATATCCAAAGGGAATTTGGTGTGGGAACATAATGAGGGGAGAGAATAAATATGATTCTGAAAGAAAATAAAAGAGCATGTATAGAAGGGGTGGGGGGTTGTGGGTGGATAGGGATGTAGGTAAAAATGAGAATTAATGTGTCATATACTGGTACAAATTCCTCAATGTTGTGTGTGATTGTGAGCTATATATAAAATGTACCAATAAAGAATTCAATTAAAAAAATAGAAGAGGGAGTAGCATCCTTTGGGAGAAAAAACCAGGCATAAAAGCCAGAGTGCTCTTCCAGGTAAAAACTAGATTGGTCCAAAGTTGACACAATGAAATTTAGACAATAGACGTAAGGTTTTACATGGCAAGAGCATTTGGTCTGCAGAGCACCAGCAACAAATGCAGGTATTCTATTTTGTTTTCCATATGTCTGCTATGCAAGAAAACTTAGATCTTCTTTAGGATTTAAGAGTGGGACAGAGATTTAGCTTAGTGGTTCTGGCACCTGCCTAGCAAGTGCAAGGTCTTGAGTTTAATCCCCAGTAACCACATACAATACCGGATGTGGTGACTCACATCCACCAGCAATCAGTACCACATATCACAGCGCCTAGCGTGGTGGCTCAGGCCTGTAACCCCAGCACTTGGCAGGCAGAGGGAGGAGGACTGCTGAGTTTGAGGCTTGCTGGGCTACATAGAGAGCTCAGGGCCAGCCTGAACTACCAAGCGAGACCCTGTCTGAAAAAAACCCAAAAAAACCCAAAAAACTAAAAGTGAGGGCCGGGGATGTAGCTCAGTGGCACTGCACCTGCCTGGTAAGAGCAAGGTCATGAGTTTGATCCCCATTATCAAGAAAAAAAAATATCTAAAGAGTTAAGGGCGCTCTGGGTGGCTTCTCTGTGTTTTGCTCATTCCTATCTATTCTTTAGGCTATGATGAAAAAGAAAATAAACTGGAAAGCAATTTTATGCTCTCTTATGTTTAAAAATATTAGAATCCTGACAGATTTCTCTGGCTTGCTGGTCCTTAGACTATCTGCTTTCAAATGTAGCCTCAATTGGTCAGAAGCTTTGCTAGTACAGTACTTGCTAGTTTATCAAGCAACACCCCTCTTCTAACCACAAACACATACCTTGGCTCTTTCAAAGAGTCACAGACTTCATCCTGACTATTAATTTTAGTATGATCTTCAGAGTTACACCCCTCAATATGGCTTTTAGGTTCTTGCTTCTGTCCAAAGGTGTCTGATAAACTTACGGTGACAAGTCACATGTATAAATCTTGGCCAGTAATTCACTTACCCATTTATTTACTGTAGACTTGGTTGTTGCAACCCAGATGGCAGGAGGGGGATCCACTGATCTATCAAGCTCCATCTGAAGAAGCAGAGAAACACTGCTTTATTCAAAAGCTGCACATGGACTGCACCAAGGCACATGTTAGGAGCCACAGAATACAAAGTCTCTTTGCTAAGGGAATTCTCAGTCCTATACAAGTACAATAGCACTGACTTCTCATTGGAAATAGTGACTAAAAGATTTATGTGTGGTTGACAGACCTAAATGAATATAGTCAAAAGGATGAAGACTGCTTCATTTTGTGTTGGCCACTTTAGCTTTTATATTCTTTATTAATAACAAAGAAACATTTTTTTTTTCTTTGAATATGTCTGTAGTGAAAAACCCACCTGAACACAGCAAAAGTGAAAAGGATACCTTACCCAAGGACAGAATACCTGGAAACATACTATTATATTTTTCTCTATTTTTTTTCTTTTTGTTTGTTTTTGAGCCAGGGTCTTACTTTGTAGTTCAGGCTAGCCCTGAGCTCACTACAAGGTAGTACCCCAGGCAAGCCTCAAACTTAGCAGTCCTCCTGCTACCTCCCAAGTGCTGGGATGACAGGTGTGAGCCACCATGCCCAGCACTGTGGTATGTGGTTAATAGGGATCAAACTCAGGACCTTGTACTTGCAAGGCAGATGCTAGAACAGCTAAATCCCTGGCCCAATTCTTCTCTATTTTTAAAATGCTTGATATAAACATTTATATATTTTTAAAATGCTTACATGTACGTATTTAAAAAAATGCAATTCCTTTACATTTACTCACTACTCTTCCTCCCCCAGGTAACTGCAGATGTGGAAAGATGGACTCCCAGCTCCCAGAAGTCCTCCTCAGGTCAGAGATTCTCTTTATAATATTTGATTACTTTTGTGCTGAGTCCTTGCACAGCGAAGACACCCTGCCATCTGCAGTATCACAGAGCAGAGTGCTCTTCCTGCACGCTCATCTTCCCCATCAGCCTGCTGCCTGTGTCAATTCAGCTTCACTGATGCGCCTTTTAAAGGATCACTAGTTTGCTTCAGTAGGATGGCTCTGTTTCGGGTCCTGTTTTATTCATGACACAGATGCTAATCATTAGTGTTGTCCTGATGGAGTGAACGTCTGGAATATGAAGCAGCTTGCTCTTTCTCCTCACTCAGGTGTGCTCTTCTACCTCCTTACTCTTAAGAACATGGACACATTTCCCACACCTCAGTTCGCTTTGATGTCTGCTGACAGATCACCTGAAGGGCTTCCATTCCTCCTTCTAAGGACAGGTCAGAGGAGTGAGGCAAGCTCAGGAGCAAGTGTGAGATGATCTCACTAGAGTCCAGTGGGAGAGCCCTGTCCCACTGATGCACCCAGGTCACAATTACTTCTACAGGTGACTTTTGCAGCACAGATTAAAGTACCTGCCTAGAGAGGTGTTCACTCTTGCATACCACATAAGATCTAACCATGATAAAAGAAATTTGTTTCAAGCCCCATAGGTGATGCATTTGCTGATACAGATTTTGCTATACTTGGCTAATCATATAACAACCTTAATTACAAAGCTAAAATATCAGACCTACCTTAAGAACTGGTGCTTTTTCTTCACATATGAGCACTCGAATGTCAGGGTTTCTTAAGTCTGTACAATAAATCTTCCTGTCCCTTCCCCCGGAATATACATGTGTGAAGGCATCGTTGACTTGCAAGGCCCAAACCCCTTCATCATGCACCCGGTATGTTGCTATGCATCTCTGCTGACCAAGAGACCAAAGGCGAATTGTCCCATCAGAGCTACCAGAGAGGCACTGCAAAAAAAACAGAAACAGTTAGAATCCTGCTATGGAGGTCTTGTTTTCCCATGCCTTGCCCTTGGCTTCTGCACTAACTGTACACCATCAAACACACATATCTAATAACATATCTTTTGTCTCTAGTAAAGGTTTCTGACAAGCCCACAATGGAGTCTGAAATGACAAAAGACACCAGTACATGCTTAAGTAGGAGACACATCTCTTAGGACTCCCTCTGTCCTCCTTCCCTGGCTGCCTGTGGATTGTTAAGCCTGCAGGCAAGTCCTGCCCTGATGACCTATTACTAAGGGAGACAGGGTTTGAAAGCAGCTGAAGATAAGGCTGCAGTGACCCCAGCAGCATCAGCCTCTCCCAAGAACATGGTAAAAATGCAAGTTCTTGGGCTCCCAGCAGACCTAATGAGCAAGAACTCTAGTGGTCCAGCATGGGGTAGTTAGACAGGCCTCTGAAGTGATTCTGATATCACTAAGTTTGACAAACAGCGAGGCTTCTGGGTCACAACTCCACCTCAACTCCTTTCTGACTCTGGATTCCTGACATCATTCTTTCATTCATTCATTCATTTTAGACAGGGTATCACTTTGTAGTTCAGGCTCTGAGCTCACTATGTAGCCCAGGCAAGCCTCAAATTCAGCAATCCTCCTGTCTCTGTCTCCCAAGTGCTGGGATTACAGGCGTGAACCACCATGACCAGCACTGTGGTATGTGGTATTGATTGCTGGTGGGCACGAATCACCATGCCCAGCATTGTATGTGGTTAACTGGGGATCGAACTCAGAACCTTGTGCTTGCGAGGCAGGCGCCGGAACCACTGAGCTAAATCTCCGGCCCCTCCTGACATCTTCATAGGTCTCCTGGATTCTGCTGGTAGGAATGAGAAGCATCACCTCATCCCAAGCTTACCACTCACTCTCTCTGTTACCTCGAACACATCTCATGTGAGCCGAAAAGTGAATTAACAGTAGCAATTCTAACAATTTCTGAACATAGAGGAGACTGTAAGCTGCTGCCACACAAATTAGGCTGGGTACACTGTGAGCCTGAGAGAAAGGCTGAATTAGCCCACTTTAGATCCACACTTGCCCTGCTTAAGAGCTCTCCAGCAGTTACTGTGGTGACTTGCAGAAAGGTCAAAAGCTTCATTTATTTGGGAAAAAGAATGACCCTGAAGGAAAAGAACTGCAACTGCTGGTTTGAAATTAAGCAAAGGGCTTCAATGAAGACAGTGTTGGCTTAGAGATTTAGAAGGTGGTGGAACAGATGAAGTTTTAGGAGTGTTTAGGTTTTACTGGCCTGCCACATGACTTAAAGGTCTTCCAATATGCTAGACAGGTTCCATCCAAGGAACATATATTAAGATGCTCCTCCACAAACTTCTAGGAACATCAGGGGAATCACCACCTATTTCAACTACTACGCAAAACAACAAAGAGACTAGTAAGTCTGGAAACCATGAGGGTAAGGTTAATAAGCAGACACTTGGCACTCTTGGGTAGGGTCAGCAGGGCTCTCACTCCGTGAGATGCTAGTGTCTGAGGTAGCAACACCATTAATAAGGCTTTGACCTCCATGCACCTACAGGGGAGGAAGGTCTAGTGGAAGTGAGGGAAGACAAAGATGATTCCTTGGAAATCCTCATAATCTGGGCAACTTGCAACAGAGAAGAAATATGTTCAAAACCAGAGTACTGAGACATGCACATGGGGAAAGAGTTACATCAACCCTAATACACAACACAAAATCTCTTGTGTTGGCAATATTCTAAGACCACCAAATATCAGGCCCTCAGAAAGCAGCTGCTTTTCAAGTACTATGATGGCCAATATCTTTGCAGCATTAGGAATTCAAGTGATGTTTGTAGGAGCTGGATGAGTCATCAAAATTTTTTCTACTGTTTCTGTCCTTCCCCTGGGTACACATGAAGACGTTCATGATGAAACAACTTCAGAGACTAGAACAGAAGGTCCCGGATTGCTGTGTTAAGTTAGACTGAGCAGAACAGGTCCTATAACCCTGATCAGGTGCTGTTTGTCAGACAAAGCGCCCTCATGCTGGGGCCAGTATGCTCACCAACAGGCATGTCCCTGGGATGGTCACTGATATAGCAGCTCCGGTGGTCATGGAGAGCAGCCTGACACCAAGAACCTCAGGCTCCTAAGTTAGTCTGGGATCTGTACCACTGGAAAAACTGAATGATACACAGGGACCTGCTTAACTCCAACCTAGACTATAGGTTGTCCCAGCTCCTCAGGCTATTAATTGCCTGAGTGAGTACAATGAATCAAAATGGGTGACTGTCCAGTACTGGTACCAGTCGAAACAACTGCAGTACTAACAGCCTTCAACAATTCCTGTGGGGAAGCCCTCAGGTAGATTTAGTAAATGAAATCTTACTCTACAACAAAGGGGTGAGGCAACAGGCAGATGTTCACAGGATTTACTGGCCTCTATCTTACAAGTCTCTCACTAACAATGCCACCAGAGACTATTACAAGCTTGTGTGTAGAACACAATACACATTCTGGCCCATAAACAAACTATCTCTTCTGTATTACAATAATTACAACCCAGGTAGTAGATATTTCTTCTTTCCTCCTCTTTTTCCCAAATGAAAAAGTTACTGCAGCTATTTCATTGACTGGCTTAATAATATAAATGTACTATATTGTTTGTAGTAAAAATGTAGTCTAAAGTTGTCAATAAGGAAAATAGATGAAAGGTAAACTAGACAAGGAATGATACCTATCAGTTATACAGTAAGCTGACAGTCTTTAGAATAGAGCTAATTACTGTCTCTGCTTATAGTAAAATGTAGCTGACTTCACAGAAGCACAACTATAGCCAGTACACGTGACACTTAAATCATTCAGAGGAGCACATCCATTTGTACAAACAGGAAGGTATACAGTACAATGCAGGACAGGCTTCCGAAGGCCTCCAGGCCCATGTCCCAGTGGAAACCATGGAGACCAGGTCTAGTCCTCACCAAAGCTAACTGAAGAGGTATGAGCAACCATTCGCAATGTAGCTCTACAACTGTACCTCAAAGCAGAGAGAGCTGACGGCTCTAGGCTTCTGAACTACATATGATTCCTACTTCACAAATGAAGAAATTAAAGACCAGTGAAAGAGAAGTGCTGCCCTCAAGATGCACAGTACATTAATGTCCAGATCCTGCCATTTCCAAAGACCTCTACTAGTATCTCCGTGTCAGGGATAATTTCTGGTTCTGAAAAGTGACCACCTTTCTGTGTTTACTTTTCAAGACTGTCCGTGGCAGAATCTGAATCTGCTAAGCCTGGAATCAAAAGTTTCTCCGATTCAGCTCTGAGGCAGTTTCTCTTGTTGAATATCCACAGGAGAAACAGAATGATGGTGTTTTTCAGCTCATTACCTTCCTACTCACTAGTTTCTAGCAATACAATCAATTACAATTATCTCTGAACTTCTCACTGCCTTCAGAAATAGGCATGGCTGGCAGACAGGGGTATGAGGTGAGGGGATATCCTACCATAAAATGCCACTCGGTTTGTGTCTATTATTTACATTAATGAAAATTGATTTTCCATTGCCTCAGAACAAACAGAATTATGCTTTCTAATTCATTTACTTTGTAACCAAAAACTGTTAAAACACTTGTGAAATGATTTTCTTTGAAATGCTAATCCAAAGTGGTGTTAAAAGTTAAATTTATACACTGCACAGTCAACTGACAAAATGTGCCCAAGTCATAACTGTGAGAGATTTCCCACTTAATACAATGGCAAAAAGTGTTTAACACTTTCTTTTGCTTTACAACACAGGTACCTATCCCCAACCCCTAAAATCCTACTGCCAATTCTGGGGACTGAACCCAAGGAGTGCTGAGATTTTTTTTTTTTCCAGTCCTCTTTAATTTTACTTTGAGACAGGGTCTTGCTACATTGCCAAGAATTGGTCCATCTTGTGATCTTCCTGCCTCAGTCTCCTTAGTAGCTGGGATTATAGGCATATGCCACTAACTTATATAAAATTTTTAGTTATTTTAACTTCTATGAACCCTAACTGCATATACTCATCTGTATTAGAATTATTCTAAGGAAATTTCTTATTTTCCCTTTGTTTAAAAGTGATGAAATGAGAACAGTTTTAAAATATGAATTATACATACAACCTTAAAAGACTAAAATTAATGCCTCAATTTATACATGTGGCTTTTGGTTCACATTAACCTATACAATAATATGCAAAGCGAGGAAACCTGTTTTAAGGCCATTTGACATGTGTCCACATGAAGCCACATACCTGGGTGCCGTCTCTGTTCAACAGCAGGGCTTTCACATTGTCTGTGTGTCCTTTAAGCTTCATTAGTTTGGCACATGTTCTTGGATCCCACACTCTTAAAACCTGTGAATTTTAACAGAATGTTACACAAATGGAATACGTAATCAAACTTAATAAAACAACTTTTACCAGTCAAATGACAACTATTAAACACTGCTTCAAAGTCAACTTGTCTAAGGCTCTTAACCTTAAGAAAGCCTTTTTAATGTTGCAAAATACATAGCCCTCCCATTATCACACACATAGCCATTATACAGTTACATTCTTATTTACACAAATAAAAACTTTTTCTAGCATGCACAAGGCAAAACTACTGTCTATATATTTAATTATTTCACAGGACAAATTACTTTGGTTTCTTTGTTTTCCTATGGTCAAACTTACTTTGCAAGGTTTCCCCTTACCTTCTCAGTGGACCCTGATACAATGATTGTTCCAAGTTGATTCATGGCCAGGCTATAAATAGAATCTTTGTTCCCACTTAAAGAAGAAGCTATTGAGGATAAATGGAACTAATGTTAACAAAATTATCAGCTGTTTAGGAACTAGTCAGCAAAAACAACAAGTTTAATTATTTAGTACAGAAAAATCTTATCTTTATGACTAAGGGAAAGAAATCTATAATGAAGGTAATTCTAAAGAACAGTATCATTAAAATGCATATTGTTTCTAGATTTGAATAAGTGCTTAAATTTTTTTTTTTTTTGGAGACAGAGTTTCGCTCAGGCTGGCCCTAAGCTCACTATGTAGCTCAGGCAAGCCTGGAACTCAGCAATCCTCCTGTCTCTGCCTCCCGAGTGCTGGGATTACAGGCGTGAACCACCACACCTGGCACTGTGGTATGTGGTATTGCTTACTGGTGGGCATGAGTCACCACACCCAGCATTGTATGTGGTTAACTGGGGATCAAACTCAGGACCTTGCGCTTGCGAGGCAGGCGCCAGAACCACTGAGCTAACCCTCCTGCCCCCTAAATATTTTCTTAACTGAACTGCCCTGTCATTTTAAAGTCATCCATATTTAAGTAATATATTTTCAAAGACATACATGTGTCAAGAAACATGAAAAAATGTCCCACCTCAGTATTAAAGGAAATACAGATCAAGGCAAATGACAAGAATCATGCTTATATCCTTTAATTCAAAGATCAATATCATAGAAGTGA
>PVIC010015753.1:0-34780 GCA_004025085.1 Thryonomys swinderianus
TTTTCTTTTCTTTTTGTTTGGCATTTTTGTGAGGAATATTGTCCAGGTTGTCTTTCACACATATGAATATTCTGCTCAGGCCTTTTTTACTTATCAGGACTGTTTCTTTTGGGCACTCTCTTCTTGGCTTGCAGACTCTTGTTTTTCTGCTGTGTCCTTGCATAGTTTTGCTCTGTGTAAGCATATCTTGGCTGTCTATCTGAATGTCTAAAATTATTCTTCTTGTGCAGCCAGTAGTCACATTGAATTAGGTCCACCTTACCAATTAGTCTCCATAGGCTAATCTTCATATTCAGTCATATTTTAAGGAACTGAGATTTTGGTTTTAACGTATATTTTGTGGTGATACAGTTCATCCCAAACAATATTTTTTGGCCCCTTTCTCAAAGATGAGATAACTGAACATGCCTGAAGTTGTTTCTCCACCATTTATTCTGTTTCATTAATCCATTTTATGTGTGCCATACTGTTTTTGTCACTATAGCTTTGTAGCATAACTTGAAGTCTCCAGATCTTTGATCTTGTTGCACAGGATCTCTCTTGCTATTTTGGGTCACTTCATGTTCAGTATGAATTTTAGGACTGTTTTCTGTATTTCCATGAGCAACGCTGTTGGTATATTTTTATTGGGATTATGTTAAATCTGTGCATCAGTTTTGGGAGTATGGCCATTTTAACTACTTTGGTTCTGCCTATCCAGGAATAGGGGATATCTTTTCATTTTCTGATGTCCATTCTTTTTCAGAGTACTGTAATTCATTTTACAAAGATATTTCATACCTTAGATAGGTTATTCCTAAGTATTTAATTTTCACTGATGCTACTGTGAATGGTATTATTTTCCTAATTCCTTTTTTGATGAATACTACTTGCCAGAAACACGAGTTGAATCTCTGACCCAAGAAGCAATATTGTACCACTTGAACCATAGAAAAGAGACTGATAATTATAGTATGAGCATAGAAGAATCAAATTATTGACAGAGTAAATATCTACTTAGTGCAACAACTATGCCTCAATTAAAACTAAAAAGGTATTCAATAGTAACAGAGTTTTCACTATCTAAAAATCAATATAGTTTAATATTTATACTAGCAAACAGAGGGGCTGGTGAACAGGAGAATACAAAAAGTAAAAATGAGAAACAGTGAGAATGGAAGACAGTAAGGAGAAAAGTGAGATAAAAGATTCTGCTAAGAAGTAAAAGGAAATTAATAGCATAAAGTAAAACTACCCAAAGAAACAAACGATCAAATTAGTGGTCTCTGTTTTGGATATGAGCAGTAAAGTGGAGGCTCAAGGAGATCTCTGGACTTATTGCTATATTTTCAGATCCAGCCACCTCTGAGAGCCACACTTGCTGGGTCTGGCTTCTTGTTACTGAGAGCAAGGCCCAGTTTCCTTCCTAGTCTAAATTCTTAGGCATCTATATCTAGCCTGCACACTCTCCAGGACTGATTTTGTTCTTGTTTGTTGTCCAGTTACTGTGATAGTGTAAAACTGGAAACTCCAAATAAAAGTTGTCCTGCATTTGTTCTTTGGGTCAGTCTTCAGCAATTATGCCCTTTCCAAAATGGTTTCTGATTATATCTCTTCAGTTATGTCAGGAGCTATACCAGATTTTTAAATGAAAGTTTAGCTGCTGTGTGGAGGCATTTTAAAGTAATATCCCATGCTGTTTTTTTTCAAGTTGCAATAGCTATGAGTTTTTGTTGGAGCTAGCATGGCTGGGCCAGTTCACTGCTTCTTTGTGGAGCTTCTAAACCTCTGGATTTACTTTCTGGCCCTAGGTATTATTGGTCTCTTTTACAATAAGGTCAGTAGGCCGGTTGACATCTATGCTGCCACATGCCAGGGGGAAATAAAACATAGAGTGGGCTTAGAATTGGTAGGTGGCTGTGATCAAGTTATGAAATTCATGGGTACACAGTATAGGGAGAATGTGGCTTTGGCCAATTTCAGGGTCTCTGAGTCCTTAAGTCAACTCCTGTATAGCTGAGATTTCCTAAGACTCAGGCAACTCATTCTCTTCCTCCTATAGTGATTTTTCTTGGAATCCTATCTTTCCAAATTTGTACTGAGCTCTATTTTTCCTTTTAATTTTTTGTGTTATAAAAAAGTATATAACTGAAAATTCACAATTTAATAATTTTTTTTAGCATACAGTTCAGTAGCTTGAATTGAAAAGACCTCCAGGACTTGCTCTTTTGTATTTGAAACTGCTAAATAATAATTACCTATTTGGCCTTTCTCTTGGTCCTCACAGCCTCCATTTCTGTATCTCTTTGTAGTTGCCACTTTTATCAATGAGAAATAAGCTTTTGTCTTTTTGCATGGTGTGTGTGTGTGTGTGTGTACGCGTGTGTATCTGTGTGAGATACAGTCTTTTATCTGGCACTACTATCACTAATATCCAATCTCTGATATGCATGTCTTCTTTTATCTTGCTGGGCTCTGATTTTCCTAGGCTATTCTCCTGCATGGGCATCTTTTCACCCTCCCTTAGCTTTACATCTCATGCTAGAAGACGGCACATGGATGCCCTGCTTGAGGATGTCCCCCTTGTGTTACTTGGAACCTTATATCTCATGCCAGGTTGTCCTTGCCATTGACAACCTTTTTATTCCTTTCATATTCTATCATTCTGCGGCAAGCAGCCCTACTAATCCCTGCTTAGAATCTGACCACTTATATTCTGCTCTACTCCTTCTACCTAGATGTTCTCCTGACTTTTCTTGGGCTCTAATAACTCCTGATGGGCTGGTAACATGTGTAGATGACCTTTATGCCCACTCAGAATGGACACTCTGCTCTATGTCTTCTGGCATGGATAACTACATTGTTCACCCCATCTAATGGTTTGAAGTGGTTATTTTCAGGCAGGCAAAGGAAGGACATCGAGGGAAAAAGATTTCTAGAGATCAAAGATACTGAAGAAGAGTTGTTCAGGAGATATTTTGGTCAAATCAAGATTCACTGTCTTTCTTCCTAGGCTAGCCTATCTGTGGTAATATTCTCCAACTCCTACTCTTTGGTGAAAAAAAAAATGTCAGGAAACATCTACTAACCGCTAGTTACAAATAATTTTATAAACATTTCGTTAAGACAGAGGAGCTTCTTCACTGTCCTAAGTATCTTTAAAAACTTAGTTTTGAACTGTAAAGGCTTGGGATTGTGTAATGAGGAAGAAATTTTCCTTACTAAATATAAATAGAATGCTAACTTCTCCAGTGTTTTTGGCCCCTTGGGTGGGACGGCTACCTTTCTTGTTGGGCAAGAATTATATCTTGCCATCAATAATCTACTTAAACTTTGGAAATCAAACATACTGATTTTTTTTCTTCCAAGAACTGTCATTAATCCATTGTTTCCTTAGACAGATCTTGGAGTTTAGTTTCTCTTTTGGTACAGTGAGAACAGCATTTTTCATTGGCCAAAATAAGCGGTGGTCAGTGAAAGAAAAGATTTTAACCGAGACATGCTACACTTTTCGGGTGAAAACTTTTATGTAATTATCAACTATTGATTTATTTCTAAAGTATTATTATCTTTATTAGAAACACTCCAAAGGCCAAAATTTTCCATTGCTTTGAAAATAGACCAGAAAATATGGCCAAAAATGTAACTACGGACACCATTTTAAAGACAATCATTCATGTGATTGATATTTGAAATAAAATAATCATGACAAATGTTTTGGTTATTTGTTATGGGAAAGTACAAAGATTGGCTCCTTGGTCATGAAATTTAATAAAATAAGTATGATTTTGTGGATGGCAGGAGAAAAACAGTTGACCAAATTATCTCTGGAATACTTGTACTTCATGTTTTTCTAGATTTACTTTATTCTTTTCTATCAAATAAAATATCAGAGTTTGAAAACTTGACAATTGTAGCTTTTACAACAAAACATTAGTTCTGTTCTCAACAAGCCACTTGGCTCTTGCCTCTGTATTTTATTGACTTGAATGGTTTTGATGGCATCATATTCAGATAAAGTTATCAATTGTTATAGTTGGCCTGGAAGGTCAGACAACCAAATGGAAAGCAGACTGGACAAGGTGTCCCGAGAATGGGGTTCATACACCAGCTCTGTGGAATTTTAGCCATTTTTCCCTTTGGAACTCAATTTTACTTATCCAGTGGGAGCTGATGATATTGCATCTATCTACCTCAGGTTGCTCTATGGGACACTAAATAAAGGCAAAAGCAATGTTTGAAATTCTACAATGTTAAACGATAGGAGACAATATAATTTTATGTTAATTGCCTCTGTTGATCTTCACATGAAGTGAATTTAATCTTCATTTCAACATCTATTTCACTTTCCAACTACTCCTTTTCTCTTAGCAGTGTTGATACTATTCGTCTACACATACAGGCTTGAGATTTTGTGGATGCATCTACTTTTAATAGATGTCATTACAAAATAAAAATACTATAAAGCAAGGAAGATATGTGATAATAATACTACGGCAATGCTTAAGCCAAATTACATAGCTGGAGATATCCATTGATATTCAAAAATAATATTTCTAACCACTTTCATGTATGAAAACTTTGAAATTTTTTGAAATTGTGCAAAGCTGACTTGTCTCAGTTCAGTTTACTGCCTTACAGTCACTTTTGTAAAGAGAATTAAGCATGTTTTCTGTTTGTTTTAGTAAATGTGAATGAGTCATTTTTTCATTCAGCAAATTTAAAAAAAATTATTATTGCCAGGCAGTGTTCTAAGTGCTGGGGATATTTTTTAATTTCATAAATGAATGTGACAGAAATTTGTTTTCATGGGGTTGATATTATGGTAGAGGATATACACAACATGCAATGAATATAATAAATATATATGAATATCCTAAGTGCTATGGAAGAAAGAAAAGCAGGAGGAACAAAGATTGCAATTTGAAAGTGTGGTGAGGGTAAATGCCCTTGAAAAGATGAAGGAAGAGGATCAAGAAATGGGTAGAGGGAGGAGAGAGGGAAAAGAAAGGGGATAAAAAAGTAACTAAGATGTATAATGTACACACAACTTTATTAAATAAAATAAAGAAACAGCATTTCTCTTCCAAAGAAAGAAGGAACGAGTATCTATGACATTCAAAATCTAAGTTATTTACCATTTGAAACATATTGCAAGAACAGTTTGCTACTGTCTGCTGTAGAGGCCAGTGGTAGAGTGGAATGAACAAGTAATCAATTTCTACTTCCTGTCCTTTTTTTGTAAAACAAGAAATAAATTACTTATTCATAGTTCTTTGTGGTGGCAGTTCCTGCTAAGTTTACTTCCACTAGAAAAGCATATTAGTGTGTAGATCTAATTGTAACAGACCAAAGAAGGCACTTCACTGCCTTTATTATCTTTATGTCTCCTAAAGTGGGAATCTTAAAGTTTCAACTAAAGTTTCGATTTATTCTTTACATTTACTGATTTTAAAAAAGTTCAGTCTTTCACATTTGAAGACTACTGAAAAATAAATGGTGAACAGACTGTGATACCAGAATCAATCCAACAGGTGGCTGTATTTCTCAAAATATCAAAACCGCCAGATTGCTTGTTGCATTCAAATTTCCTTCTTAGTTTGCAGCTGTCACACATTAATTATGGGATTCTAGGATAATTATTTGTATTACATGTGGCTAAGCAGTGTGAAAAAATAGAGATACACCTATGATCAGGATTATTTCATTGATTCTCTTCCCCAGATCTATTGTCCATTCAACAGATTCATGAGCATTATTTATCTGCAGCATCAGTCTGGTCAGTCACTCTATAATGCCCTGTGAAATTTCCTTGAAAAGCTGAGAATCTGTAGGTTTAGGGGAGTTCTGGAGTAGTTGAGCAATTCTGGAAGATTTTTGGTTCCTGGGAATAATTTAATCAGTAAAAGAAGTTAATATTCCTACTTAATAGGAGGTTTTATATAGAGATCGGTAAAAGCTCTTCATTTATGTAAACAATTCATAACAAGTGCTATTATTGCTATATTCATTATTCCTCTCTCAGGTGTTTTTATATTTTATTCTATTCTATCAGAACGTGTGGATTTTGATAAGACCTCATCTTACTGACTTTGTTCAGTACATGACTGCATTGGCTTCATTAAGAGATTGTGAATTTATTCTTATTTTTTAAGTACAGACACATGGGATCTGAAGTCAAATCATTACCACATTTCCCCCAAGTATATCCTCATTATTTTTCCTGTACTTGCACCTGTTTCCTCCCATGTCGTTGTTAAATATGGAATCTGCTTTTACTTCAAATAATTCTTTTAAAATCTTTTGTTCAGGTTAGCATGAAATTTATTTTTCAGACACAGTCTGTCTCACATCTCTGTCTCTGTCTCTCTCTGTGTCTCTGTGTGTCTCTCTGCCACTCTATCTCTGCTGCCTCTTGCTCTCTCAGTAGTGATGTTCTAATGCAGGACATTGTATATTGTCAACTGTTCTATAATTGGCCTATACTGCCAGATCCAGGCCTTTTAAGATAATATTATCCCATCTCATTTTTTTGATATTACAGTTTAAGATTCAGAAAATTAAATTCAAAAGGTTTTGGGTTTTTTTTGTGACACAATCTTACTTTGTAGTTCAGGCTGGCCGTATGCTCACTATGTAGCCCAGGCAATCCTCAAACTCAGCAATTCTCCTGCCTCTACCTCCCTAGTGCTGGAATTACAGGCGTGAGCCATCACACCCAGCACTGTGGTGTGTGGTAATGATTGCTGGTGGGCATGAGTCACCATGCCTGGTATTGTTGTGTGTGGTTACCAGGGATCAAATCAGGGACCTTGTGTTTGCTAGGCAGGTGCCAGAACCTCTGAGCTGAATCTCCAGCCCCAGAAGTTTATATATACTATGCATAAGATACCATGCTGAATGTTTTAGTTTATAAAATTCTAACATTAGGAAGATTACAATAAGATACAAAGTGTGATATGAAGCGACAAGTCTTTATGCTACCAAATAATCTTTTCTGTTCACTTAAAAAATAAGATATCAACATCACATTTCATTCTTGCTCTCTGTAGAAAAGTAAGGTACAATTGGGGGCTTAAAAGATGTTGGGAAGTTCTCTACCTCAGAAATGTGCCTGTTTTTCTAGATTGGTCATGTTAAGAAGCTGACAAACCCTTGGGCCAGAGATTTAGCTCAGTGGTTCCAGCGCCTGCCTTAGAAGCATAAGGTCCCTGGTTGGACCCAGGTAACCACATACTACTGGGTGGGGTGAATCACGCCCACCAGCAGTCAGTACCACCTACCACAAATGCCGGGATTGGCGGCTCAAATTTGTAATCCCAGCACTTGGGAGGCAGAGGCAGGAGAATTGCTGAGTTCCAGGCTTGCCTGGGCTACATAGTGAGCTCAGGGCAAGCCTGAACTACAAACTGAGACCCTTCTTAAAAAAAAAAGGAAGCTGACCAACCATCAAATCCCTCCATACCCTGGTGCCTCAAAGATGTACCCTGAAATACAGTCATATGATCTAACTTATTGGGGAAATTTTCTATAGTTTTAGTTTTCAGGTAGTAACATAATAGTGTGGTCCATTCTGATCATTTTAATCCAGAATTTGAAGAGTACAAAGAGCTAAGATAACAGTCTTTATTGATTGAAGAAAGTCCATGGTAAATGTTGAAACATCTCAGTGTTGAAGGATACTTGCCATGTTAGACCTCAAGTTTCTATACTCACAGAAAATGCTAAGAGCAAATAAAACAATTATTCACCAAAGGTTTCTTTATTAAAACTGTAAAACAGTGTATTCTCACAAATTCTCTCATACATCAATTCTACAGCATTTATTCAAAGTTTTTTACATGTCAATGCTATCATAGACATTGAGGATATATTAATAAAAACAGTGGGTTCTCTGGCTGCAGGGAGTGTGCTGTTTTCATTTTCCATGATTACTGTAGCAAGTTACCACAAATTAGCCATTTAAAATGAAATGGTTTTTTATTTAGGAAGCCCAAAACAAATTTTCAAGGATAAAAAGCAAGCAGTTTAAAAAGCTGTATTCTGTTCTGGATTCTCAAGGGGAAAAAATCCTTTTTCTTACCCTTTCTGTCACTCGAGGTGCTTGGATTGTGGCCCTTTCCTCCATCTTCAACGCAAGTAATGTGTGTCTCTTTGGTCACTTTCCTTTTAGATGTCTTTCTGGTACCATGTATCATAACTGTTCTTTACTTTTTTTTTTTTGAGACAGGGCCTCACTTTATAGTTCACGCTGGCCCTGAGCTCACTGTGTAGCCTAGGCAAACCTGGAACTCAGCAATCCTGCCTCTGCCTCCCAAGTGCAGGGATTACAGGCGTGAGCCACCACGCCTGGCACTGTGGTATGTGGTATTGATGGCTGGTGGGTGTGAGTCACCACGCCCAGCATTGTATGTGGTTACTGGGATCGAACTCAGGACCTTGCGCTTGCGAGGCAGGCACTGGAACACCGAGCTAAATCTCTGGCCCACTGTTCTTTAAGAATTCATGTGATTAAATTTGGGCTATGTGGATAATCCAAGTGAATTATACCCTAATTAAATGTTTCAAGACTTTTTCACCCTGTAAATATACACATGAGTTCCAGGGATCAAGGAATGGACATCTTCTGAAGCCATTATTATGCCTATTACATGAGTTTAGTGTATAAATATCAAGTTTAAATGTCAATATAGCAGCCAATGACTTGAGGGAGACAGGTAGGGTGAAGACAAGCACATGAGAATACTGGCTCCATGTTGCCAGATATTTCCACATTTTAAGAAAAAACTAGAAATCTACATTATATGACATGTACTAGTTTTTTACAATTTGAGAACTTGTTTTAGATAGGTTTCCCAGAAGTAGACCCAAGTTGAATTCAAGTAGCCAACTAAAGAAATCTTCTAGGGATTCTGAGTACGGAATGGGAAAACCAGAGCTAAGAATGAAAGAAACCCAATGCGAATACAATGTCAGGCAGAATCCTATGGTTTGAATATACAGGAGACTCTGGGAAAAAGTTGGATTTCACAGTTGCTCCACAAAAAATAAGAGATCTGGGATTTTCATAACTTTGCACTAGTTACCCACTAGTTAAGAGCCATCCTGGGAGCTTGAAACTGCCTGTTACTACTTAGATGATTAGCAGTACTAATGGTTATGTTATTTCACTGTTTGGTCTAGACTTTATATACCTCCAGATGTCAGAATAACAGCTACTTGTACAGCTAACAGTAGTGTATTACTATCTAGCTATTATTTTTGTCTTTTAATTTTTTTTTTGACAGTGTCTCGCTTTCTAGTTCAGGCTGGCCCTGAGCTCACTATGTAGTCCAGGCAAGTCTTGAACGCAGCAATCCTCCTGTCTCTGCCCCCTGAGTGCTGGGATTACAGGAGTGAGCCACCACGCCTGGCTCTTTTAAAATTTTTAATAGATATATGCTGTATGCATTCATAGGGCCCAATATGATATTTCACTATATGCATACATTGTGGCATTTTATGTTAAGCTAATTATCACCTCACATATTTTTATAATGAAGAACCTTTCAAAGTTGTTAACTATGTACATTAGACATTGAAAGCTTATTCCTTCTGTCTAATTGAAATGCTATTCTCATTAACTAATATCTCTCCGCTCCTCACAACCTTCATTTCATTATCTCCAGGCTTGGTTAGCTACTATTCTACTTCTTACATAAGTTCAACTGTTTTAGATTTCACACATAAATTAATTGCAATTCTGTGTCTAGCTTATCTCACCTAGCACAATGTCCTCCATGCTTCTCTGTATTGTGATATATAACAAGATTACATTCTTTTTTAAAGCTTTTAAAATGTACTATACACACACACACACACACACACACACATATATATATATATACATTAAATATTGATTTGAAAATATGATGAATATTTAAATTACTGTAGTAAAAGACACACCACCATTAATCCCTTTCAAAATTCTCCCTTTCACTTCTAACAGAAATAACCCATCATTATTGCCATTTTCTGAAGCAATTCTGGAAGTCTTACCCCATGGGTGTCTTCATTTGTGTTCTGGCTGTCTCGATGTGCTAAATTAACTCAAAATGTTGACTTTTCATGGTCATTTTGACTTTGGGTATGGTGGGTCCAGTGAATAAAATGAATGAGGAACAGAATTTTCCATACTTTTGTTCACTTCTTTTAAAAGCAGTCAAAAAAGACTTTCAGGAATGTTTCAGAAAGTAGAAGAAATAATGGAATAATTGTTTTCAAGATAAAGGAGAATTCTTTTAGGAAGATAGATGGCAATGTGTCTCATTGTTATCAAAGTTTTAAAATTTAAACATTCACTATATATTTTGCCCACCTCTTGTATACCATACTTTTCTTTTTATTTTGACATTTGTGAAATTTTAGTGGTACATTTTATATACACCTCATGATCACACTCAATATCGAGAATTTGTAGCAGTATATGTCACAATTTAGTTCTCATTTTTTTGCCATTCTCTGACACCCTCTACAATTCCCCACCCCCATATACATAAGCTTTGTTTCCTTTTTTTACCATCACATTTTTTCTTTCCCTTCATTACTTACCCCTACCCTTCCCCCTTTGAATATTTTCTATTTCACAAAATCTATGAAATACTGTAGAAATCATTTACATTTTCAGTTTCTCATACTAGAGAATTTACACATCTGTGACATATTTATTTAGCTCATGAATTTGTCCTCAATGTATGTCCATTTAAGTATAAATGACTCAAACTTATCATTCTTTATGGCATAGTGGTACTCCATTTATTAAAAAAAATCTTTATCCAATTTCCAGTTGATGGGCTTTTGGGTTGTTTCCACAAATTGAATTCTTTTTTGGTACACTTTATACACACATCATGATCACACTCAATATTGGGAATTTGTACCAGCATGTGACATGACTTAATTATCATTTTTCCATTCTCCTACACAACCTACAACTCCCTGACCACATATACATATGCTTTGTTTTGGTTTTTTTAACATTATATTTTTTCTTTCCCCTTGTTACTTAACCCTACCTTCTTCTCTTTGAATATTTTCCATTTCATAATATCTATCATACATTGTAGAACTCATTTATATCTTCGCATTCTCACCCAAGAAAAGATATGGTATTTACACACATATGACCTATTTATTTTACTTAGGAGTATGTCTTCAAGGTATGTCCATTTGAGAATAAATGGCTCAAACTTATCATTCTTTATGGCAGAGTAATATTTCATTTTATAGGAAAACCACATCTTTATCCAGTCTCTAATTGAGGGGCCTTGTGTTGTTTTGAAGATTTAGCTATAACAAACTGAACTGTTATGAACATGGATGCACACATGTCACTATGATATGAGTCTTTTAATTCTTCTATGTAGCAGAGGAATAGCAGGGTCAAATGGGACTCTAATTGTAGTATTTTTGAGGAACCTCCACACTGATCTCCATAGTGGTTGCACCTGTCTATATTCTCACCAACAATGGAGAAGGGTTCCTATCTCTCTGTAGCCTCGCTAGCATTTGTTGCTGGTTAATTTCGGTATAGCAGCCATTCTTTGTGGAGTGAGAAGGAATCTCAGTGTTTTAATTTGCATCTCTCAAATGACCAGTGATGTTGCACATTTCTTCATATGCTTCTTGGCTGCCTTTACTTCTTCCTCTGAAAAGTGTCTGTTCATTTCAGATGCCCATTTTTAAACTGGGTTTTTAAATTTTTTTTGGGGGAGTGATTTTTTTAAGTTCTTTATATATTCTAGATAGTGGGCCTTTAAGAAACAGCTGGTAAACGTTTTTTTTCCCCATTATGTACGTTGTTCTTTTAGCTCTGCTGGTGGTTTCTTTTGTTGTACAGGAGCTTTTTTTTTTTTTTAGACAGCGTCTTGCTTTGTAGTTCGGGCTGACTCTGAGCTCACTATGTAGCCTAGGCAAGCTTCAAACTCAGCAATCCTCCTGTCTCTGCCTCCCGAGTGCTGGGATTACAGGCCTGAGCCACCACGCCCTGCACTGTGGTATGTGGTATTCATTGCTGGTGGGCGTGAGTCTCCACGCCCAGTATTGTATATGGTTTCCAGGGATCAAACTCAGGACCTTGTGCTTGCAAGGCAGGTGCCGGAACCACTGAGCCAACCCTCCGGCCCTGTGCAGGAGCTTTTTAATAGGATGAGATCCCATTTGTTCATTTCTTCTGCTCATTCTCATGCGATAGAGGTTTTGTTCTTAAAGTTTTTCTTTAAGCCAATGTCTTCGTGACTTCTATCTAATCTATTGTCCAGCAGGTTTAGTGTTTCTGTTTGAATATTTAGATCTCTTATTCAATTTGATTTTAGTTTAGTACATGGTGAATGAGATGGGTCTAGCTTTAGTCTTTCATGTTAAAGCTAAGTTTTTCCAGCACCATTTGTTAAAGAGGCTATTTGGTTTCTTTGTCAAAGATGAAGTGACTTAGTGGATTATCACTCCACAATGGAAGTAAGGAAGAATATTTTTGGAGGCCAAACTTCCCTTAGGTCAGTAGTGGCAAACCTTATAGAGCTTACAATATTCAAACAGCTTGCTGTGGCACATGTGCCACAGGTTTCTCATCACTGCCTTAGACCATGTCATGCCCCATTAGTAAGGTCAATGGGCATACAACTCAATCCAGGCAGGATGACATGGTCCAGAGCTGTGGGAACAAAAGAATGAGTCATACTAGGTATGACTAGATAAAGAAGAGAGAACTACAGAGGTTACTACGAGGGAATAGAAGTAGCAGAAGGTAATTATAAGTATCAGGTATGACTTTGTGACCATTTACAGAAAGGAAATTTAGTATTGCCATGAGTATTTCTTTTCTATATTGTTAAACATTCTTGTGGATATATACACATATAATTGCAAATATAGTATCTTTGTTTTCTTTCTTTGTAGCCAACCTTTGATTGCAGTCCTCAACTATTGCCAAATCATTTTAATAGTTAAGTTATAAAATGTCAGGATAAGAACAAGACTTACCCCAAGAAAATCTTCACATTCTGGTAAGGGAATTGGGTTTTTATTTGTGCACAGACTAGTTGCATCCTGTTGAGTATAATTATGAATGTGCTATTGTATTTGGAAATTAAACATGGCGTAAGACGTTTTAAATTGACAACTGGATTGTGATAAATAATAAAGATATGTCAATTTAAGTAGATTGAGAGGGCCTAACAAATTAGGAAAGCATCGTTGTGGTATGCTGGTAGATGATGGATAGGTAGGTGAGAGAACTGAGGAGAGAACTACCCTGGTTGTGGTTGTCACCAACAAATAGACTGGCTGCATTAAAGGTGAAGAAAAGAAGTGTGTTGGTTTCTGAAGACCTGTAGTCCTCACTGTAACCTGTGGGCACCAATCTCTGTGTTTCTGGCTTCTTCACCTTTTCTGTGCAGATTTGTTTTGGCAACTTTGTACTGTGCTTCCAGGCCTTTGACTTTGGACTGGTGCTGCATCCTGGATTCCTCTTGCTCTACAGCTTCCATCTTCTTGGTAGATTAGCTGGTGGACTCTCCAGTTCTCCCACATGCAGAGGGCCACTGTGGACCCTCCTACTTCTGAACCTGTAATCTACCTAATCAATCTCTTTGTATAATTTAAAAAGTATTATATATTAAGATTTGAAGATAAATTAATTGGTTTTTAAGAACAAGAAGGAACTAAGCAATTTGATATTTAAAAGCATATTTTACAATAGTAATGATTGCTGTCATTTTTCCTATAAAATTTTTGAAGGAACTTTGATTTTTGAATAAATCTGATGAACACATTTAGATATTAAGTAGTCTAATTTTTTTGTTGCCTGAAAGGAGAAGGAAATAGTGTTACAAAGTATTAATACAATGGTTTAAATTTTGAGACTGATATTTTAATTTTATTTCATTGTTTGGATCAGAAAAGAGAGGAGCTATGCTCGAGGGTAGATGTGGTGTTAATCTGGGGAATAAATAATCAATAAAGAAAGGGTATATGATTATTCATTGAATCATTTGATCCAGGTCTGGTGGTCAGTGCTTAGTTCAAAAAAAAGTATATTCTTGGATATTCTAGATGTTACAACCATGATCAGTAGCCAAACTAAGCATTAGATTTTATATGGACACATTTGTCTTGTAGAGTTCATATTATAATTTTTCATTTAAAAATATCTTTTAATTATTTTAAGTGACCAATATCATGTTGTAAGGCTGCCAGTACTCTATCTTGAAGACTAGCTCACATATTGTCAGAAATATTTCTATGTTAAACTTCCAGAAATTTTCTGTAAGGTTAATACTTAGATTTATTTTATAGAGTAATGCTCAATAAATCATACATATAATTTACTTCTTTATATTTAATCTTTATATGTCAGTGTGCATATGGACAATAATGCAAAATAAAGTCTCATACCTGTCACCTCTACCAAAAAACCATGGCAAAGACAGGGAAGATGGCTTAATCAAGAGCACATAGTATGTAGATCATTTGCTTAAAAATGATGGTGGGGGTCAAAAAGACATCAACTTGCAAGTGGGGAGGCTTGGCCATGATTTTTACTAGCATGTGACAATACATGAGTCTCTTAGCCTCTGAACACCTATTTTCTCATCTCCAAAAGTAGGAGCTTAGATTTAGAAAACTTTTGAAGTTTTTTTTTTTTGTGACTCTGATATTGGCTTGATTCCCTGTTCCTCCATTTAGAGAGGCTGGAGACAGGTCAGGTTAAGGTCACTCTTTCCTCTCTTACTCAATTGATTTATTTATCTCACACTTGTCTGGCCATTTCTCTTGTAATTGTAGGGAATCCTAGCTGGTGTCCTGGACTAGTTGGACCCTGTAAAGGAGGACATTGGATTGTCTTCTATTCAGTCAAGTTATTTGTTCCAACAGCTCCATAAAATCGTCTTTTTGTTCCCACTCCAGGACTTTTGCTTTAACAACTAGGCAGTAAAGAAAATTGTTCCCAAGGTACCAAAAAACTGTCTTTTCTCTGGCCACTTTCAACTGGTGTGGTCTTGGTAAGGAACAGACAAATTGGTTTCTGAAGGACATGAGATACATGGCTTTTTCTACTTCCATCATCTGGACCTCACTGAAGGAACTCTGTCAAGGGCTCAGCACTGAGATCACAGGTTAGGGCACACTCTTACCCTAGGGACATTCTTGTTTTCTAAGTAAAAGTCTTTTTATTGGACTGAAAGATTTGTTTAAACAGTTCAATATTGTGTTCACTGTAATTACATGTTTTATTTGGAGTCCACCCCCAAGCTTTTTAGTCCTGTTTTTTTTTTTTTTTTTTTTTTTGCTAGAACAATCTGTATGTTCTTTCAGAGGCTGATATTCCTTCTCATGAAAGGAGCTATGTGCCTTGTAGAGGAAGAATAGGAATGGAAAGAAGAGAAGAGGAAATGACCCATTTCCACTTTGTTCCCAGGTTGTCCTTTTCCTATTTCTGTATAATCTATATTCTATGTGCTCTTGACACATACACACACCCTTCTCCACTGTTGGTGGGATTGCAGACTTGTGCAACCATTGTGGAGATCCGGGTGGAGATTTCTCAGAAAACTAGGGCTAGGGGTCCCATTTGACCCTGCTATCCCCCTGCTAGGATTATCCCCAAAAGAATTTTAAAAATAACATTGGAAAGACAAATGTACACCCTTGTTCATAGCAGCTCAGTTTGTGATAGCCCAATCTTGGAAACAACCCAAATGCCCATCAACTGGAGAGCGGATAAAGAAGATGTGTTGTTGTTGTTTTTAATAAAATGGAGTATTATTCTGCCATAAAGAGTGACAAGATTGATTCATTTATGTGCAAATGGATACACCTGGAGGACACGCTAATGAGTAAAATCAATAGATCACAGGTAGGCAAATACCAGATCTTCTCTTTGATATGAACACCTGTAGATGCAAATGAACTGTAGAAAGTATGACAGTCTTTGTAGAATGGGAAATTTCCAAAGGAAATTTGGTGTGGGAAAGTAATGAGGAGAAGGAATAAATATGATTCTGAAAGAAAATAAAAGAGCATGTATATAGGGAGTGGGGAGGTGTGGGTGGGTGGGGATGTGGGTAAAAATGAGAATTGACTGTGTTATATATTGGTACAAATTCCCCAATGTTATGTGTGACTGTGAGATGTATATAAATGGTACCAATAAAGAATTCAATTAAAAAAAGAAGATATGAGAAGTGCCCAATTCATTCTCAAAGTTAATAAAAACAAATATTTCAGTCAAAATAACCACATATAGTCAAAGGAGACTTGAAATAAGTCCATGAAAATCTTGGCTTATATAGTCATAGCTTTGCCTTTAGGCTTTCTTCTCTTCTCTTTGGGTCAGGTACGGAATTTGAAAGTTGAGTGCTCCTTCCTGAGGAGACAGTACAGTTGCTCAGCACAAATTCCTATTCATTGCTTAGGGCTGATGTTTTTTTTTTTTTACGTGAAATAAAATCATTTTATTTTAGAGTTGTGTAGTGGGGATGTCAGCACTAAAGTAATCTAGAGTGATGTTGAAGAGATTAGAGAAAACTGTTCATATATCATAATTTTCAACCTGTGAACATTTAATGTTTTATATTTGACAATTGATGATGATGATGATGATGGTGATATAGTGTGTGTGTGTGTTTTTGTGTATGTACCCTATGTGCTGAAAGATGTTCAGCATTGTCCCTGGACTTTGCCCAATACATAGATGCCAGTAGAATTTTTCACACTCTAGTAATGACAACGAAAGTTGTCTCCAGGATTGCCAAATGTCCATGAGTGAAACTGATCTTCCTTGGTTATGACCACTGCCATATCTCAGTGAAATTTTGGTTTTATACTACTGTATCACATTTAGTATAGCAAAGAATGTCTCTCTTCTCTCTCTGCTTGTATGTAGTGCCAGGGCTTTAACCCAGGGGTCTCAAATGTGTTAAACATGTACTTTTTCACTGAGCCACACTCTCTAGCAGGGAATGTTCTCTTCTGTGAGAAAATAATTTGACCCACTCAGAAACAAGGGTAAGGCAGTATTTCACCAAAAGTAAATTTAAGACAGCCAAGAAGCATATGAAGAAATGTTCAACATCACTGGTCATTCGAGAGATGCAGATGAAAACAACACAGATTTCATCTCATTCCATAAAGAATGGCTGCTATTGTGGAATCAACCAGCAATAAATGCTGGCGAGGTTGCAGGGAGAAAGGAACCCTTCCCCACTATTGGTGAGATTGTAGACTTGTGCAACCTTTGTGGAGATCTGTGTGGAGATCCCTCAGAAAACAAGGATTAGAGGTCCCATTTGACCTTGTCATTCCCCTGCTAGGAATATATCCAAAGGAATTCAAAGAATCATATCATAAAGTCATATGTGAACCCATGTTCATAGCAGCTCAGTTTGTGATAGCCCAATCTTGGAAACAATCCAGATGCCCCTCAACTGGAGACTGAATAAAGAAGATGTGTGTGTGTGTGTGTGTGTGTGTGTGTTTTAATGGAGTATTACTCTACCATAAAGAATGACGTTTCATTCATGTGCAAATGGATGCACCTTGAGGACACACTAATAAGTGAAATAAATAGTTCATAGATATGTAAATACCGTATCTTTTCTCTGGTATGAGAACCTGTAGTTGTAAATGAGTTTTAGAATGTATGGTAGATTTTGTAAAATAGGAAATATTCAAAGGGAATGTGGTTGGGGAATGTAATGAGGGGAAAGAATAAATATGATTTGGAAAGAAAAATAAACAGCTTGTATATAAGGAGTAGGGATTTGTGGGTAGGTAGGGATATGGGTAAAAATGAGAATTAACTTGTGTCATATACTGGTACAAAATCTCCAGTGTTGTGTGTGATTGTGAACTGTATGTAAAATGTATCAATAAAGAATTCAATTTAAAAAAGTAAATTTTAGAAACAAATATCAAATGATGTCAAGTGACTCAAAATTTACCATATTTACTAAATACATCAAAAGTTTAAGAGCATTATTCCTGAACTTATTAAATAAGTTTTCAAGTATGTCCATTCATAAAAAAATTATGCTCAATAGGCCAGAGATTCAGCTTAGAATTTCCAGTGCCTGACTAATAAGCATGAGGTCCTAAAATTGATCTCCAGTAACCACATACTAGGAGTGGTGACTCACACCCACCAGCAATCAGTACCACATACAACAATGCCAGGCGTGGTGGCTAACCCTTGTAATCCCAGCATTCAGGAGGCAGAAGCAGGAGGATTGCTGAGTTTGAGGTTTGCCTGGGATACATAGTGAGCTCAGGGTCAGCCTGAACTACAAAGCAAGACCCTGTCTCAACAAAACAAAAAGAACAACAACCCCTCCCCCCAAAAAACCCTAAAAGAACCACCACCACTATTAACAAAAATTTTTTTTTGAGACAGGGTCTCGCTTTGTAGTTCAGTTGGCCCTGAGCTCACTATGTAGTTCTTTCAAGCCTCAAACTCAGCAATCCTCCTGCCTCTGCCTCCTGAGTGCTGGGATTACAGGCTTGAGCTGCCAAGCCTGGCATTTGTGGTATGTAGTATTGATTGCCAATGGGCATGAGCTACCATACCAGATATGTTGTATGTGGTTACCAGGGATCAAACCAGGGACCTTGGACTTATTAGGTAGGCTCTGGAACCACTGAATGCTCAGATTCTTTACATGTCTTCAGAACTAAAACCCTAATACGTTTTTGAGAGTAAGTAAAGGTCATAAACAGAGCCAACTGTTTCTCAGTGAATTGGCTTTCAGTGAAGTAATGTGAAGGAACTGACTTATAGCCCTACCATAGTACCTTAAGGGCTATCTGTCCTTAGAGGGAAGCCCGGGTATCAGGAAAGTAACTCAGTGGATATGCAAGATGTACCTATTCAAAAGGATAAAGTAGTAGATATGTTGATATCATTTATCTTTGTAGCAAAGAAAATCGAAAATCTTATCTTGATTGTTTTATGAATGGATTCATAAACAAGGACAGTACATGTATCACAAGAATTTTTGATCATTATGGTTCCAATCCTTGCACAAAAATAGTAATTTAGCCTGTAGGCTAAATTGTTTGATCTCCTTCACTTCTAATCTATATACTTTTTCCATGTCAATTATAAGAGCAGTACCCTTTATGTTCTGGTCAGGAGAATTGATGCTATGGTATAACCATTGTATTTCAGTTTATATGTGGGTATTTCACTTGGAAAGTTTATAGAGGCAGGATGAATGTACTGTAATTGAAAAGATGGATGGAAGCAAAGAGAAATATTCTAAAACTTTTCTTGTCCAGAAATACTTATAAATTCCATTGTTATTTTATTTTTCTTGGTTTGGTTACCAAGAATGGGCATAGGAAGTCATGAAAAAATCGTAGTCTCTGAAAAAAAGATCCATTATTTATGAAGAGGAGGGCTCTGGTGGTACCACTAAAATGTAAGTATCTTTTTATATTTAAGCAATATTTAAGGTGACCAAATTACTGTACCTCACAATTTTGCTTCTTGTAGCTTCTGTTATCCAACTATCTGTGTTCAATCATGCTACATGAATCATTTAATGATAAAATTTCATAAATAAATGATTCTTAAGTTTAAATTACTCACTGTTCTTAGTAGCATGATGAAATCTTACATCATCTAGCTTTGTCCCACTTAGGATATGTCTCATCCCTTTGTTTAGCTTAACTATGCTGCACATTTTACCTAACATTATGGGTAACAGTGTCTGTTATAAGACTGACTGGTGTGGAGCAGCAGTGCCTGCATTCAAGTAATCCTTATTTTACTTCATAATGACTCCAAAGCATAAGAGTAGAGACATGACACAAATCATTGATAAATGTTGAGAATGTGAATGTATAAGACTTGAAGCACAGAGAGACTACACTTACAACTTTATTATCATTTACTCATCTAGTTTTTTTCATTCTTCTATTATTCTTATTCTGTAGCGACTGATGTATTAATTAAATGTATTGTGAATATTTACACAGCAAGAACATAGTGTATACAGAATGCAGCACTATCTGCAGTTTAAGGTCTTAGAACACATCCCAGATCAAGCAAAACTACTGTACTTAGCTGTCATCTTATGGAACACATTCATGTGGGTGATGAAGCATCCAAGAAAGAATATTTGAGCAAAGACTTGTGGGAAAATCCCAGGAACCTAAAGCCCAGTGGGCCAGATCTCTAGGTGAGTTACTGGATGTCAGTTTTGTCAGCCAGTTTCCATGGGTGGTAGAGATAGAAAGGGAGAGAATGCTTCGCTAGAATGTATTATAAGCACAAGCAGGTCAAATCTTAGCTCTTGATTTTTATTTGTCCCTTTCAAATTAGGTTGATCCTGGGTGGTAAAACTTAGGGCAGATGTTTTTAGATGTTTGGAGGTTTGTTGATTTCATCATTATGTAATGTTACAGATTTGGAACTGCCATACAAATGCATGGTTTGCTTTATCATCTGTACCAGCCATGAGCAATTACTATGGTACTTCTTGAAAAGCTTAAACTTAGCTTCAGAAACCTCTTCATTAAAGTACTTTTAGGAGCTGCTACCAAATGATCAGGTTAGGGAAAGAGAATAAAAAGCTCATTTGTTACATCTGATGATTGGAAGCTAAGGTATATCTCTAATATTATGCCTAAGTTATTTCCTAAAAATTCTGATTTTAATATTAAAAATATTTCTGCTAAAGCCAGATCTTTTTCTTTTAGTGCCACTTTTTGGCACATATTTTAGAGAACATTTCACTGGAAATTCACCAGTTTGGAATCATTTCTCAGACAGAGCACATCACACCTTTTCTTTCATAGTATTTTAAAATCTTGAATCTTTTATTTGAATATGGAGAACTTAATGCACTCAATAAATACTTGTTCATGTAAATTGCTGCAATTTCTCACATCATCACTGATAATAAATGGTATTCAGAAAGTTCATCTCTGTCCAACTCAGGCCTTACTTTAATGAGTTATTCCACTGTTTTCTCCTCAATGAGTGGTCAAGAAGTTGACCTTTATGTAAAATCCAGTGCCACACTATTTTTATTTATTTTATTTTATTTTATTTTTTTTTGAGACAGGGTCTCGCTTTGTAGTTTAGGCTGGCCCTGAGCTCACTATGGCGCCCAGGCAAGCCTTGAACTCAGCAATCCTCCTGCCCCTGCCTCCCGAGTGCTGGGATGACAGGCGTGAGCCACCACGCCCGGCACTGTGGTGTGTGGTATTGATTGCTGGTGGGCGTGAGTCACCATGCCCAACATTCTATATGGTCACCGGGATTGAACTCAGGACCTTGCTCTTGTGAGGCAGGCGCCGGAACCACTGAGCTAAATCTCCGGCCCACTATTTTTATTTTTTTGAGACAGGGTCTTGCTTTGTAGTTCAGGCTGGCCCTGAGCTCATTATGTAGCCAATGCAAGCCTCAAACTCAGCAATCCTCCTGTCTCTGCCTCCTGAGTGCTGGGATTACAGGCATGAATGACCATGCCTGGCACTGTGGTATGTGGTATTGATTGCTGGTGGGCGTGAGTCACCATGCCCAGCATTGTATGTGGTTACTGAGGATTGAACTCAGGACCTTGCACTTAAGAGGCAGGAGACAGAATCACTGAGCTAAATCTCCAGCTCCCACACTATTATTCTTATGTAGCTTTGGAACTGGTCTATCATGATACATGACTTGATTATGTGTGGGTTTTAAAAGGTCCAGCTTTTAGGAACTTGGAAAAATATCTCATTGGTTTCTTTTATATCAAAAATCTCTTTCAGAATAAAGTTTATAACATCAGCCAAAACAGACATTTTATATTCCACATTTCCTCAACAACTTTAGGTAGTTTTCCTTAAACATATCAACAGTTACTGGTCTGATCTTGTAGTCTTTCATAAAAGACAGTCACACTGTCAGTTCTATACAGGTACTCATACATGAAGTACATATACATACATGAAATACTTGAATATTTGCTACTTCTGTGACAGATGCAAAAAGTGTTCTCAGTGGTGCATATCTGCTGCTCCAATGCCACTTGTTTCCTCGTTAACTTTTTCAAGCAATATGTATTGAATCTCTGATAAGAGCCAAGAACTGGGATGTGGATAGCAAGAAAGATAACTGGAGACTGTGGCATTTTCTTTTTGCTACTAGATGCAGAACAAACTTACAGTAATAATAGACTAGCCATCCTCTCAACTTAGGGACTGTTGGAACAGTTTTATGCCTTTAATGTATAAAAAGTTATTAACCACTTCAGGATAGCCTTTGGTTCCATTATCTTGCTCACATTATTTATTTATTAAATTCATTGGTAACTAAAATATTTTATATTTTCATAAGAGCTGACATTAAGCCACATTCTTTTTCTTCTTGAATGTGTACAATCAATTTTACTTTTATTTTAGGTACTGTTTGCTTCATCGTCATAAAACTTCATGCCATAACTTCAAGCCCAGAGAGAATGTTTTGAATTCCTGTCTTGTTCATGTAGATCTCCAAAATACTGTTCTTCTGAAGATTTTATGAGCATGCCTTTGTCTTCATATAAATCACTGGTAAACATGTGGACTAGAACAAGACAAAACACAAACTCTGAAGCACATTATCTTTGCAGTCAGGCACAAATTCCCCTGACTCTGCCAACGCCTAGCTTAAGTTTCTTCCTTTTATCTATAAGCTTTTTTTTCAAAGGTGCTGTCAAATCCTTTAAGACATTCTCTTTAATCTAAAAAATTGTTCTTTGGAATTATAAGTGAAATGAACTTGGAGTAATTTTAGATTAAAACTGGGGATAGGCTGTTTAGTTACTAAGATAGTGCAAACTGGATATTGTAGCACATGCCTCTACTCGGTAGGCTGAGACAGAAGGGTCATCAGTTTGAGGTCAGTCTAGGTAACTCACCCACCCAGTCCATTTTTAAGTAAGTAATCAAGCAAGCAAAAGGTAAGTAAGAAAGTAAGTAAGTAAATTAAGGGCTGGGCCAGTAGCTCATGGGAGTATTTGCCTATCATGTGGGAGATTCTGGTTGGATCCCCATTATTGTAGGGAATACATGGTAAGTCCCCTGTAGGAAAGGCAAAGTAGACTGGGCACCAGAGGCTGGATTCTGGACAGGAAGTTGTTGACACAATCAAAGTAACAGACAATGCTCAATTCTTCAACTAAGTAATGTACAACTAAAACATGAGTGGCAGATGACAGCAGCTGAAAGGAAAAAGCTCTTCATTTTTTGTTTACTTTGATAAAGAATCCAGGACAACTCCAAACAATAATCTGTGGAAGGCCATCTGATATGCACGTCATAAAAAGAAATAATTTGAGTAATTTCCATTGAAATTCTGATAATATATTATCTCATGTACTATTTTTTTTTTTTTTTTTTTTTTGCTTTTTGGAGACAGGGTCTCGCTTTGTAGTTCAGGCTGGCCCTGAGCTCACTATGGTGCCCAGGCAAGCTGCCGCGAACTCAGCAATCCTCCTGTCTCTGCCTCCCGAGTGCTGGGATTACAGGCGTGAGCCACCACGTCCAGCTCTCATGTACTATTTAATGCAGAACAAGAGACATTATTAACCATGTCAATTCCACTTGAAATAATAAGTGTAAATTAAAAACTTATTTTCATTTCTAGCATATTACTTCATCAATTTCCTTTTAGTTCCCCCTCTTTGTTGGCTCTGAAAATGGCCAAAGTTATTCAGTAGACAGCTAAAAATATGGTATAATTGAAAGTTGGGCAAGAAGTTGAAGTTAGAGATATAGAAGACATTGGAACATACAGGAAAGAGAACAGAGACCTAATGATCAACACTGTAGCTAAGAGGGTCCAGGAAGAAGAAGGCTGAAATAAAAATTAATTGGCCAGCGAGGAATACAATGAAAAGAAAGCAAGATAGTGTTTTCAGTACAAAATGATGCTCACACTCACAAAATGTTACTCAAATGAAGTGTTTGGATTTACTTAGGATGACATTGTTGAAAACTCTTTGGATTGATTGTAATAGATTCGAGGGGATGAATAACATTCCAAGGAATGATTTGAAATAATATGGACCAGAAATCTGAGTGGATTGGTAGGAGAATAACTGCGCTGAACTGTTCATATCTGGACATGGGACAGAAATGAGGATGTTTGGAAATCAAAGGAAAAAGGAGGCTGACTTAGCCTGAAAATGCTAGTTTTCCTCTAGATTTACTTTCAGGAGTAAAAGGCCTAGAAATGAAATTGGAAAGACAAGCAGAAATCTTATTTTCAGGATAGAAGAAGAGAAGCCTCTTTCTCTGAGACTGAATGAGAAGGGTAAACAAGAAATCAAGGCTAACTGAGCAAGGTGATGCCAGAGAATTTATAATTCTCCTGGAGAGAACCTTTGAAGATAGACTTACCTTTTGTTAGCTCTATCCTAACTTTACTGGTTCATCTTCTAAGTGATGATTGACACACATATTATAGCTTTCTACAAATCTCTGAAAACCCATCAGAAATAACTTTGATTGAGGAGCGCAGACAGGGTGCTTAGAACCACGTACTGTAGGATCATAAATACGTAGTGAGTTAAAAGGAATTGGGAAGGCCTTCTGACTCTGAATAGATATTCCATAGATATGAGAGAATCTAATTTTAACTTTCAAGAATTTATCTTTTGTTTTATCAAATGTCTTATAAAAATATAAAAGTTCTTTGGGTTGGTCTTATAAAAGAGTTGACCTTTTAAGATTAGCTGTAAGTTGTTCTGTTTCAATTAATACTTGCAGCATTTTTATTTATTTTTCTGTATTAAATGTTTTATTGGTACAGTTCAACTATAGATTAATTTCACATTCATCACTGAGCACTTTCACCTATACGCAATAAATCTGGGTTCCTATTTTTCCCATTCCCCTGCCCTGCCTCTACTCCCTTCATCCCCCTCATACATAAGCTTTATTTCCATTTTTTACTTTTTACCTTCAAATATTTAATTTTCCTTCTTTGCATTTCCCTGTCACACCCCATTCTCTTTCCCCTTTGAACATTTTCTTCCATTTTACAATACCAATTATACATTTTGGACATCATTTACACTTTCAGTTTCTCACACTAGAGAAATGATTTGGTATTTACACACTTGTGTTCTATTATTTCACTTATGAATATGGCCTCAGTATGCAGTCATTTAGCTAAAATGTCTCTAATTTATCATTATTTATAACAGTAATACTCCATTTTAGTAAAAAAAAAAAAACACTTTTTTTTTAACAGTCTCCAGCTGATGGGATTTGGGCTATTTCCAAGATTTAGGTACTACAAATTGTGCCTCTGTAAACATAGGTGCACATAAGTCACTGTTTTATGTTTTTTTATTCAGTTCTTTTTTCTTCTGTTTCTTTCCTTGTCTATTTCTTTCTTGTCCTTTTTTTCTTTTTCTTCTTGTCTATCATAAACTGCAGGACTTTTAATGCCTAGTACCCTATAAATCCAGGAAAACAAGGATAAATATGACTCCACAGGTATATCATAGTGTAAAGAAACACAGAAAGTTAGTCCAATGACAGAGTAACAAAATCACTAAATGACTGATGTTTGTTGGTCAGCACACTCAAACTCAGGAGTTTGAGGAAAGAAATGATATTATTTGTAATATGCAGCACTAATTAAAGAAGTTTGGTTTGAGAGGAAGAGCCTCACGGGAAACATAGCTGTTAAAGGGTATCTGTCATGAGATACAACACTGGAGTCACAGAAGTTGCTAGTTTTGTCGTGAACACAAGAACTTCAGGTACTAGAAAGATAGCCATAAGCCACTTAGTGTTTTGTTACCTTCCATGAGCCATTAACCTGCAAAGCTATGTGATTCCAACTCAGAGTTAGAATAAAATATTTTCATAAATTTTGTCTCTACTTTCAAACAATAGTATCATAAATTTGCCAAGCTGATTTTGGATCCCAGAACAGCCCACATAAATCACTTTTAACTGGTGAGGTTTAGATTTAATCTCAATTAATAATGAACTTCAAATGGGATATTGTCTTTTCTCCAGCGGTTACTCAAATAAATAGAGAGCATTTATGCTTTGACTCATCCCCAAGGCTCTCACTGTTAACACACTGGAATTATTGTCAATGGCAAAACACAAAAGGGGAATCAGAAAGACGATCTTTTTTTTTTCCTAAACACTTCCCTTCTATTCAGTTTTAATATTTTCACAGAGCTATTAAATGTCGTGTTTGAAGTAAATGTCATTGAAAATCTAGAGGCAAATTAGAAAAAAATAACTTTTTAACTTAACAACAAAATAGCTGCCTAGAGCTGAATAAGCTGGCAGAAAGAGACTTCTCTATACCATCACCTTCCCCAGCTCCCAACTTGTCTGCTTCTCAACACTTTTCTCTTAATTCTCTAATAGGAAATCTAGTAATAGTGTATTTAATCAATGAAAGATAATCATCTTTACTGTCCTAGAGCTTTACTAGCTTCTGTGATTATGAAGAAAGAATGCTTTGTTTTCCCAAAAATCTCCTTCTTATGACACAATGCAAGAAACTCTCTGATCAGTGATTTGAGAACTTGCACACAATTTTTTAGCAGTAGAATTCTTTCTAAATGTCAGACATGAGGCTGCCAATACTCAGATTGTAGAAAAAGAGTAAACTAATTTTAGACACTTTTTAAGGGACAAAAATTTTTGTTATAAATTCAAATAATCTATGGTGAGCAATGATTTTAGGTTATTTTCAAAGGTTTATGCAATGATCAGATGGACTGATTAATAATAAAAGAAAACAACACATTTTTGATGGTCCTTTGAAAATACTGATCTGATTGTGCTACACATTGTTATGGATTTAAAAATGTGTATGGTGTCTGTTTTCTGTTACATCATAACTTGGTCTACAACTTTATTTTAATAATTATTCTAGCTAATCATTTTAATGCCTTCTTCAGATCAAGAATTCTCCTAAACAAACCTTTGGATAATTAGGGAAAAGGAACAAATATTTATCAGTAGCATCCCAATTAGAGTACAGTCAATGCTATTTAAAACTCTGAAACAAACCACAAAAATAACATGAGTTTATAAAGAAAATATCTCTTTTGAGCTCTACAAACAAGAGAAATGAGAATTCTCTGCACTACTACTCTCTCTATGTACTGCTAACTTAATTCATACTACCCTACCACAAATCTTTACCATATTTTTCCAACAAAATCTAGTGACAGGAAACTTAATCAAATAAAAACAATGGTCATATTGGCTCTTTGTGTTATTTATAATCAAGAAGATTGAAAGACTTCTGTAGAAGGGTAGGCACATGTTTTGAAAGTCAATCCCTGTCCCCAACACACTGACAATCCCTTATATATCTGACAATCATTGTTGCATAGACATCTTTACACAATTATGATTTCCTAATCATGAGTGTACACAAAAGGGTCATGCAAGAGATGTAAGGATTTCCATAAATTACTACTGAAAATATTTTTCACTATACCTTAGTATTTCTTAAGAATCCTTTGGATACATTCTTCTTAGGTTTCAGTTCCAGGAAAATTTGTCTTTCCCAACCCCCAAAAAAGAAAACCCCACAAAATTAAGACTATTAATATCACAATAATTCTGAAGAAACTGCATGAGGAGTGGTGGAAACCTCATCAAAGTTATAAACCAGTCATGTTTATATTTTTCACTGTACTTTGGCTTTTGTAGTGCTCAGGTTTACATTTCTGTTAAATTGCAGAACTTATCTTTCCCTTATGTTGCTAGTAAGAACAACCTATCTTTCAATCGCTCCCATTACTGGACACTCAGTCTTTTGTTCTTAACATAATGTTGTTTCATGTGTCTTTGATTTTAAGCTTTGATTTGTTGTTTCATATGTCTTTGATTTTAAAAGGGCCATAAGTAATATAATTAAAAATAAAACAGCTTCTCTTTGTTCCATTTAAAAGTGCTGAAATATCTTAGCTTTTCTGATGTTTCTTTTTCATTACTCAGCTTAATAATTTGTGTATTCTTTAATTTCTTTAGATTTTTTCCTTCACTGTACTCTCATCATTTGCAGAATTTTAAACTTTTCTTATTACAGAATAATTGAAAATTGTCCAACTGATGGTTCTCTGTCTGATCTCTCTCTCTCTCTTTTGAGGTTTTTGCTTCCTACCTACTCAGTCACCATTTTTTTCCAATTCCATTATGAACTCATAATTTTAATGACAAAAAATAGTAAATAAGCAATACTATAAATATATTGAAGGATGTAATATAAATGTAATATAATGTAGAGTTTCTGAATCTTAGCAGTGTTGACATTTTATGGCAAATAATTCTGTATTGTGGAAGACTTTATTGTGTGTTGTACAATGTTTAGCAGCACTGCTGCACCCTGCTCACTCATGAGCTCCTGGCATCCTCCAGTATGATAAATGTGTCTCCAGATATTGCCAGATATTCTGTGCAATACCAAATTTCCCCTTACTTCAGGATCCCTTCTCAACTCTAGTCTGGATGGGATGGGTTAACTTAGTGTGGAAACATTTACCTGTTAATATGCCAGTTGGACTGAGAGAGGAGGAATCATTCAGAATTAGTACAATTTAGTGTTGAAGAAGGAAGTGGGTAGGGGGTTTTGGAGATTGGAGGTGCCCTAGTGTTCTAGAAGGATCCTAGTACCTGTGAGACCCTGAGGTGGAAATGAACCTGGGATAGTTCAGGAATTGAAAGGCCGGTATGGATTAGTACATAGAGTGTGCTCAGAGAGTTTGAGGGGCATGCTTCTTTGCTGGGGTGGTAGACCATATTCAAAACCAAGAGCAGTGAGAAACAGGATCATTTTTTGGCAGGAAGGCAAGAAGATACTGAATTCAAGCAGGATAATGACTGAAATTAGAAAGAAGAATGTACCAATTATATTTTTAATGAATGAGATTAGAACCTGGAAGTTCTGTTGATGAATACAGTGAGAAATGTAGTGGGGTTATAGCTATTTGATTAATAGAATGAGCCTCCGAAGCAAGGAATATATGTGTAGTGTGTATAAACAAATACATCATTTCTCTATATATATTTTAACCAGAGGGCCAGTTTTAAAAAAGGAATGGCCACAAAGGACCTTTGTAAAATGTTACCAACTTCTCTAGTTAATCTTGAAGTCCGAGATGGGGGTGTGTTGGTGATGTAGAAGACAGCATCCACTGGAGAGGGCTACAGAGAGAAAGGCTCTGTTACAGAGTAGAAGGACATGGAGTTTTCTTCCAAAGAAACTCCTGAGGATTCTGTTAAAGGTGAGGAAAATATGACTACCATCTGGGGCTAGAGAGAAAAGAAGTACAAGGTTATTGTAGGAATGATGGCCTGGTCCAGTTAAAATGTGTGTAGGTAAGTGAGGGATAAGACAAGTTTAGGAATGTGGTACCTGACAAACTACATCTAAGTCTCTGTGTGTGTGTGTGTGTGTGTGTGTGTGTGACTGAATAATGGGCATTTGAATCCAATAGGGAAACTCGCAGATTTTGCTATCATAAAATAAATTTTGCCAAGTTTCCTTCACTCAACTTTCCTGTTGCTGGACAAAATATCTAATTCTCATAATTGAAAAGAATAGTTTATTTAGATCATAGTTTTAGAGGATTCAGTTCATGGTCAGCTGGCTCCAAAGTGGTAGGATATGGCAGAGCAAAAATGCTTGCTTTATGATTGCCAGAGCCTGTCAACCTCTGTAAAATTAAAAAATCAAGTTGTCTAACCCCCAAATACAAGTAAATATTCCCATTCCCCAAAGAAGAAGGAAAATAAAAAGAAGAGCATCTAAACAAGACTGAAATCCAGCAGAGTGAACATTAAGTCCTGTAAAAACAAAGCTTGTGCATATAGAGGTGAGGGGTTGTAGGCTGGGTAGGGGAAAAGAAAAAAATGAGGATTGTTATGTCATATACTGGTACAAGTTCTCAATGTTGAGTGTAATTGTGATGTGTATATATAATGTAACAATAAATAAAATAAGTCAAAAATAAAAAAAATACTTAAACTTAAAAAAAAGCAAACATTAAATCCTGTATATCCATGACCGGCAGCCAGAATATATGGTGATAAGTTCTAAGTTCTAAAGGGCATGAGCAACCTGCCACCATAGACTACATCACTTTTTTCTTGGCACTCAAAAGTGTTTTTCTAATCCTTGGGCTCTTGAGCCAATCAAACTGACAGTTCACACCCCCCCATTTTTAAAAAAATCTTTATTGGTACATTGTATATACACATCATGATCCCACTCAATATTGGGAATTTGTACCAGTATATGACATGATTTAATTCTCATTTTTTCCCACTCCCCTACCTACCTCATAAACCCCACCCCCTAAATACATAAGCTTTGTTTCCCTTTTTATTACTATCACAGTTTTCCTTTACCCCTCATTACTCACTCCTCCACCATATTTCCCTTTGAATATTTTCTGTTTCACAATATCCATCATACATTAACTCATTAACATCTCCAGTTTCTCTGGTAGAGAGCAGATGTGGTTTTACACATCTGTGACCTATTTATTTCACTTATGAGTGTGTCCTGAAGGTACATCCATTCGAGTATATATCAGTCTCTAGCCTCTTTTTCCCATATCAGCAGAGGCCTAATAAGAAAGTAGGTCCTTCCATAGCATTTCCCTCAAATCTCCCATTACACTGCCACACATGAGCTTCACTCTGCCAACTATAGTGTCACTGTATCTACTCCTTACTCTCTCCTTCCTTCATGCACCAAATACAAGTTTTCCTTTTGAAAACATATCCATTGATTGATTGGTTGGTTGATTGAGACAGTCTCAGTATGTAACTTGGGCTGGACTTGAACTCACTATTTGGGCCAGATTTGCCTCAAACTCACTATGATGCTTCTGCCTCAATCTCCAAAGTGCTGGGACTACATGTATGCACCACCATGCTTGCCTTACATCCAATTTTAAAAGTATAGCTCATATTTTTCCCTCTCTATGGCAACTTGTCAAATAACCTTGCCCATAAATCCCATCTTTTCTCAATTGGCACTTAATTGAAAACTGCCTTGAGGCTTTAAAAAAAAATTATTCTTGGGCCAGAGATTTAGTTCAGTGGTTCCAGTGCCTGCCTTGCAAGTGCAAGGTCCTGAGTTCGATCCCGGTAACCACATACAATGCTGCGCGTGGTGACTCACACCCACCAGCAATCAATACCACATACCACAGTGCCGGGCATGGTGGCTCACGCCTGTAATCCCAGCACTCGGGAGGCAGAGATAGGAGGATTGCTGAGTTCGCGGCGGCTAGCCTGGGCTACATAGTAAGCTCAGGGCCAGTCTGAACTACAAAGCGAGACCCTGTCTCAAAAAAAAAAATTATCCTTATTGGTACATTTTATATGCACATCATGATCACACTCAATATTGGGAGTTTGTACCAGTATATGCCACAATTTAATTTTCTTTTGTAGTGATATCTTATATATCACTGACTTCTCTTGGGTATAAATTTGATGTCTTTGAAATTAAATGCAAATTTACTCAAAGCTGGACCCATTTCTTTGCCTCTTATTATATTCCAAAAGACTTAAAATGGATTCAATACAAAAGTCACTTTTGTTTAACACTGTGTTTAACACATTGCTTAGATGTGTATTACTTTTCCAAGAGAGATACAGAGGAATATTGGAGTCAGCAGCGTGTGGTTTGTGGACTCAGCTTACAAATCTACCTTGGATTCACTATTTTGCTCATCTTACAGAGAATACATTGACTTTGACAGATGACTTGAGTAGACATGAGTTGGCAACTTCAAGTCTTCCAGTTTAGCAGCCAATAGGCAAGAGCCATTCTGTATGGATTGAGGGGGTTCTGGTAAGAACATGACCCAGCCAAGCCATCAGGGATGACTGTAAGTATAGTGGGTCCAATGAGAGGGTGAAACATGTCAATAGAGGTGACTATTATTCAAGAATTTATTCCAGGTTTATATTCAATACTTTAAATTGTGAACAAAGAACATTTCAGCATGAGCAAACTTTCAGTTATCAGTGAACAGATAGTTACTTCTATGGTCACAAAAAGGAATTGCATCTTTTCCCCAAATTTATATGACCAGACCCTTAGCTGAAAGTAATGGCTAGAAGGAAAGGGGATTATGGGTTCAAAAAAGAAAAGAAAAAAAGGAGAGGAAAATAAAAGACAAACACTAAGTTTTCTCAAACAAAAATGTGCTTTAACTTTTATTTTTTTTAGACAGGGTCTCACTTTGCAGTTCAGGCTGGCCCTGAGCTCACTATGTAGCCCAGGCAAGCCTCGACCTTAGCAATCCTCCTGCCTCTGCTTCCCTAGTGCTGGGATTATAGGCATGAGCCACCATGCAGGGCCTTTAACTCTGTTTTGTAAATGATAACACTTTTATCAACCATCTTCCCCTTTAAAAAAAGGAGATTGATCAATTTTTTCCATCTCATCTTCACTTGATCGCTCTTTGGCAGCCAAGAGAATTTTCCATCTCCTAGGTTAAGGGTGAGGAAAGCTGTGAACCAAGCATAAGTAATATTCTAATGAGGGTCTGAGTAATGCCAAGCATGGTAGGAAGGTTATTTTACTGTATTTCAATATTCTTTATATTTATTTCCATCTCAGGTTTGTTTTCACCTTTAAAAATAACAACAATGTGTGCTGAGTCCTACGGCTAGTCTGAAATTGACAACACATTTGTTTCTACTCCAAGTTAGTTTTCCAGTTCTCACTGCTTCCTTTGGTTTCTGGAATCACAAGCCAACTCAGATTCTATGGCCACTTTAGAAATTATCAGCACTTTCAAAGAGGCCTATGTAGCAGATTAACTGTGCCTTTTACATGCTGATGATGTGACAGTTTGGGACCTTGATACCCTTTCTGAGGCAGCTAACTGCTAGATAGCAAGCAACTCTCCTTTCTAGCATACCTTTCAGAACCAAACAATGCAGAGGCCAAACCCCAACTTTTTCTTGTCACACAAACTTCAAGCCACTATCTCCTAGCCCTAATTACCCCAGGGTCAAGTAAATGAAAACTGGGACACCTCTCTCTAATCCAGAGACTTCTAAGGTTATTCAGATTAGACAGTCTTTAACCTATCTCACTTATTTCTTTCTGTAGAACTATGATAATGGCTTTTCCACAGTTTCTTCATGTTCCTCCACCTTATGGTTGCTGCCTATGGTGCTTCCTGGTGTGGGTTTCAGTGGTATGTGCCACTCTTTTGAGACTAACAAGTATATATACTAAAAATAAATTATATATGATAACAAGCATTAACAAAGTTTAAAAGAAAAACCTAGATACATTTTATTCTATATCCATTAGCTCTGAATTATTGTTAAAGGTTGGTTAATATAGTTGGGGTTTTCTCATGCTTATGCAGAATTACCTCACTTGTCTTACTCAAAATGAGTTATGTACCAAGCTTAGATGTTTCTCAGATTTTGAGAGCTCTACTTCATGTCAAGAATCCTGATGTCTTTTATTCAGGTTTTATTTATCTTAACAACCATATAATACTTTCATAGAAAGGCATTTGTTTGGATTTTAGTTTCTTAGCACTTAGTCCTATCTGATTTCAGTTGGAGAAAGCAGAAAACCACAAAGAAAAGTTATATAGCTTTTGACCTTGGTAAAATGAGTCATTGTTTCCTATCTCATGGGAAGTTGTCTTTATTTGAGTACCTTTCTCAGTTTTTGTCCCCTTTCCACTGGTATTTACTGCACATTTTGTGTGCTGGCACTCTTGTTAATCATATCTATCATAGGCATACATATGCACCTTGCTTCCTGCTTAAAAGCTTAAATACAAAAATCTTGATTTATCAGGTTACCATAATTAAGCATAATACTCTAAGTTTTTAACAATATACTCAACTACAAAATGGTTTCTAGTTTTCATTATAGAGATCATACATTCCTTTCATTGTTCATAGGATTGTTTTTTAAATTTTATTTTCCAATAGTACAATTATTATATACAAATAAACTCTGTGTTCTGGCTTATTTCACTTAGACTAATGTCCAAAAAATGGTTTCTACAATGACTTCCATTTTTTAAATAGAATTTTTCATATCATGAACATTTCCTAATATTCCTATACATAAAAATATATTTCCTGATAATACCAAAATTTCTTTTTTGTGTTCTTGGGACATGTATTACTTAATAAAGGATTCATTGATATAACCTAGAAATTAATTAGATGCTTATAAGAGTGAATTTAATTGCCAGAGAACATGTCAAGATTTTTCCATGTCATCGTATCATTAACAATTGGTAAATGTTCACATTGGTAACAGAATATTGTTCATTACTTTGAGAAGACAAGTTTTTCTTCAAGATGGTATAACAGCATAAGAAGGTGCTGTTGAAATTAGACATGAAATGAGGTGAAGATAAATATAAGAATTTAAAATGAGTTAGTGTTGGCTGTTATCATTTCATATAAAAAATAAAAGATCATTTTACTTTTTGAAGTTATATCTTTACTCTTTAGCATAGGATGATTGTATGTTACAAAACTAGAAATGAAGCAAAAACCGTTATTACAGAGTGCAAAAAACACACTAGTCATTTTTATTGTGTCTTTCTTTTCAGTTTTCTGAGTTGTCATTTTGCATTTAAAAAGATATGCTAGGTCACATGATATAATTAAGCTAACTATGGTTTTCAATTTTATTTTAAACACATAAATAATAAAAATTGTACTTCTAAATTTTGCAGTGTGATTCTCCTTAAAGTTACACAAGAGGGGTGCCCTCACTTTTTTTTTT
>PVIC010015754.1:0-34789 GCA_004025085.1 Thryonomys swinderianus
CTTGTGAGGCAGGTGCCGGAACCACTGAGCTAACCCTCCGGCCCCACACCTTTCATTTTAACATTAAAAGCTCAGGTAACAAACAAAAACCCAAACATAGCCAAGTTATAAATATGTCTTTTCTTGTGCTGTTTCTTCTCTATTTTTGGTTCCTTCTCAGGTTACATAGTACTTTTTAAAAAATCTAGAAATAGCTTCAATAAAAATTTATCCATTAAACTTTCATCTGGTTGAGTAACCTCACTTCTGGCTATTAATCTAAAGACTCAGCCCTTAAAGAGACATTTACATACTCAGAGACATTATTCACAATGCCAAAATATTGGAAACAACACGAAGGTCCAATGGAAGATAATTTTTAGTAGAAAATATGATCTATCTATATAATGGAATATCACCTAAACCTTTACTAGTCTTTTGCTGTGATTGTCATGCTAAGCCAGATTTATCTCCTCTCCAGGAAGAATAAAGGACAAGATACTTATCTATAGATCAGGAATAGGGCCTGTTCCAGACTCTGAATCTGTAAGACCCATGTCTTAGAAATCTCAGTCTTCAACGTTGTGAAAAATTAGTCTGTAATTTATAAGATAGTCAGTCTCTGGTAATTTACTCCAGCACCTAGAGTGAGTTAAAATGGAGGTTAGTATTTTATTTTTTAATCAAGCCCAAAATCTGCCTGTCCTTTCCTCCAAGCCACTGACCCTATATTTGTTTTCACAAATCCCAGAGAAACCAGTTGCTTGCTTAGTCACAAAGTAGCCCTCCCTCTGTATGGGAGGTACTTCTGGGACACTGGTCAATCTGACATTTTATATAATGAATTATTTGGGCTTTACATTTTACGGTGATACACACAGTAGAGTAAACTACACGCATTTTCATGTACACTTTGTGGATACTCATCAATACAAAATAGCATAAACTCTACCACAGAAACTTCCCTTTCCCATCATGCCACTGTGTGGACAAGCCATGTGTCCACTGCTAGGAGCTGTTCCTGACAGACTCGCCTCGACCAGAATCTAGTCACACCCCTCTCATCCTTCTCAGGGAGATGTCAATCATTTGGCTTTCAAGAGTCCTGTGTTGTTAGCAAGTGTAAATTGAAAAGATGTGGGGTTTTTTTTGTATATTTATGGATCTCATTCCTAAAGCTCTTGAAATTCCCTGCCAGAGATGATAAGAGTATCTTGACACTGCAAAATGTGTTAGAATTTATTTGGTAATTGGAACATCTTGTGCCCTAAAGAAATAACTCTTGATGGGCTCCTGGGTGAAGGAATTCGTCAGAAAGATCAAACCATGATTAGAAGCTTGAAAATTTCATTCTTGACTTTTCATCCTCTTGGGGAGTGATCAGAGCTGAATGTCTTGACCATGTGAAGATTCTTCCTAGAAATTCTCTACCAGTGAAGAGGTCAGAGAGGAGCCAGATATGCAAATGCTCCCCAAGGTCAAAATGTGGAGCATCCTGACTCCTTGGGACAGAAATTCTTATGCTTTAAAATCTTTTGGAACTCCCTCTATGCCTCTCTTTATCTGGCTGTTCAGATATACCCTTTAAAATATTGTCTAATAAATTTATAAATGTAAGTACAATTATTCCCGAGTTATGAAACTGAAAATGGTGTTTTTGGATCTCCTGATCTGTAACCAACTTGAACATAAGTAGGGACAACCTGGTGACCCTCAGTTTGTAATTGTCACCAGCAGTAATGGCAGTAACAGTCTTGGACCACTTTGATCTTATGCTATGGGTTCTGTGCCAACTCCAGGCATGCAATGTTCAAATGGAGTAAATCAGAGGGCACCAAGATATTTAGAGCTGAACTCATTCACTTGATCTTCCTGAGAGGCCTGACAAACTGCAATGCTTCTGATTTAAAACGTGCTTTCCATTTCAACTACTATTAGACTAATTCTTCCTTTATCAACCATCTGTCTCTGTAGATTTACTGGCTACAAAACTCCTATCAAATGAGTTAGACAGCTGGAAGATTTCTGCATCTGAGTATTTTACTTAGTAAATGCTATCATGATTCATTCGTGGTATTTTTATATAGATTTAGATAATATATATTATTTTTATTCATATAGCAATATATAAGCATAAATAAAGCTTGTTTTTGTTTTTAGTAATTATGAGCAAATCTGAACAGTTACATTATTTATCTTAAGTACGTACTTAGGATTTCTGTATCATATGGTAAGTGCACATTTAACTTTATAAACAAAGTCTCCAAATGCTTTTCAAAGTTATAGTAGCCACCATGCTAAATTCTCACAAGCAATATATGTGAAATTTAAAGTCTCACTATCTTTCACAGCATCTGGTGTTGACAGATTACTTCATTTTGTTATTATTTACAGAGCATGGGGAATATATATCCTTTTGGTTTTAATTTTTATTTCACTACTGACCAGTATTATTAATGCGTTTGTATATACCTATTTAGCACTAGTACATTACTGGTGACCTCCAAATTTTTTCTTCACTGCTTAAATTGATTTCACTTGGAATTTTTTTTTTCATTTTGAGAAATACTTCATATATTGTAAATACCATGCAATATTTGTATTCTGTATTTTCTTTCTATAGCTATATATATATAGCTTTCTATAGTCTATAGCTTTTGTTTCATACTTTTAACTGTTTTTATCAAGATCACTTTTTTAATATTAAGACAACTGAATTCATTTTATTAATGTTGTAGATATAATATGTAGGAAACATTTCCTTAAACATGTCATAAATATTTATTATTTTACAGAAGCATTAAAGTTCTTTCCTCAACATTTTAATCTATAGCATATTTTTTTTTGAGACAGGGCTTTGTAGTTCAGGCTGGGCCAGAGCTCACTATGTAGCCCAGGCAAGCCTGAAACTAAGCAATCCTCCTGCCTCTGCCTCCCAAATGCTAGGATTACAGGGGTGAGTCACCATGCCCAGCATTGTGCTGTGTGGTACTGATTACTGCTGGATGTGAGTCACCAACCCCCATATTGCTGTATGTGGTTACCAGGGACTGAACCAGGGAACTTGTGCTTGCTAGGCAATCACCAGAGCCACTGAGCTAAATCTCCCTTAAATGAATTTTTATATATGGTGCATGTTAGAAAAGAAAAAAAATATTCCTCTAACCTTAAATAGTAAAGCTTAATCCTTAAAATTGATAAAAGAAAGTTTAGCCTGGCATGGTGGGTCACACCTGTAATCCCAGCACTCGGGAGGCAGAGGCAAGAGGATTGCTGAGTTCGAGGCTTGAATGGGCTACATAGTGAGCTCAGGGCCAGCCTGAACTACAAAGCGAGACCCTGTTGCAAAAAAAAAAAAAGTTTAATAAGAAAAAACAAAATCATACACAACTAATTATATATTTTTTCATTTATTGAGTTTATTAGTACATTTTAGATGTACAATACGGTCACATTTAACATAAATTTATAGTCATACACAATATATCTTGATTGTGATTTTATATTTTTTGTGTGCAGGAGGGCTTCACAGAAAAGAACCCCAAATGATGAGAGATGATAAGTCAAACAAGGTATAAAGGAAAGAACAGTCATTTTTTGAGAAGTGGGTGCACAGTTGAGTGCTGCTTAGGGAAGTTATTCTCTTCCTGATCAGTGACATGGACACATTATGGAGAAATCCATTTCATCTTTATCGAGGCAAATGTATACATTGCTTTTATTAAATTCTTGTATCTGATGCTTCTCAAATGCCTTCAATTCAAAATGATCTTTACACAAAAGTAGCATATTTGGGGGTGACATTTTAGACTCTTCATAGTGTTTAATTCTAATCAGAGATTGGTTTTGATCAGTGCTGAGTGGAGAGTTCTATTCATTTTTTTTTAATTTTGGACCAATATATCATTATCCTGTCTTGTGATAGGTATCTATGACCTGAAGAATTCTGTATCATAAAAAATTCTTCATGTCTTATAATTGTAAGACACTTTAGTCTGAGTAGAAGTATTCATTACATAGGAAGGACTTCATCAAGGGGAGACACGCTGGTGAAGTGAGTCTTTTCTATAATTGCTGATACCACAGTGGATGTTCACTGGCCAAAGAATGGATTTAGTGCATCCTTGATCTTCAGTAAGCATTGGTAGTTGAAGTGAGCTTTGGAATAATTCCTGCATTGACTCACTGTCCTATTACATCTATTCCCTTCATTCTTTTTACTTCATTATTCACTGAAGATATGATCCTCTATATAAGAGGATACTAAAAACTCAACCAAAAGGCTTAATTGCCAAATTTAGTAGTGTAGCTGGAGACAAGGCCAATGCTTAAAAATCAACAGCTTTGGATATAAAAACAATAGACTCACTGAAAGAGAAATTGGGGAGTCAATCCCTTTCACAATAGCATCCAAGAAAAAAATGAAATATCTAAGAATCAGTCTAAGAGGTGAAAGACCTGTACTCTGAAAACTACAAGACTCTGAAAAAGGAGATAGAAGAGGATATCAGAAAATGGAAAGACATCCCTTGTTCCTGGGTAGGGAGAACCAGGATCGTCAAAATGGCTATACTCCCACAACTACTATACAGATTCAATGCTATTCTGATCAAAATCCCAACACCATACTTCACAGAGCTAGAGAAAATAATCCAAACATTCATCTGGAACCACAAGAGACTTAGAATAGCAAAAGCAATTCTAAGCAACCAGGACATGGCAGGGGGCATTATGATCCCCAACTTAAAACTGTACTATAAAGCCACTGTGATGAAAACTGCATGGTACTCGCAAAGTAAAAGACCCGAGGACCAATGGAATAGATTTAAAGATTTTTTTTTAATCGCTAAAGATAATGGTTCATATTCATCTACATTGGTGCTTTCACTTTTACAAAATCCAGTTACAGGAGCTCCAGCCATAGAGTCAGCACACAATCCTTACACAAAATCCACTTACATCTTCCTTAAATGACAGCATATATAACTTCTCTATTCTTACTTGCAGAAGTCATGTTATAGTTATTTCTTCTTTTTCCCTCGTGGCATTCTAGCATGTGCCATGGCCATCAGTGTATCTACCTACTGAAGCTTAAGGAAGTATTTTAATACTTATGACTTAAAGATGTGAAAACTAGAAAATAAAATTGTGAATCATTTTATGAAAGGCAGAATTTGAGGAATTCTCAGAATGCTATGGGTCAAATAGTGATTTATTGCTAGGATAATATTGACCTTATTGGAAAGAAAGTATTTTAATGATGTATTTTTAACATTAAAGTTTTGATTATGCCCCTTTTTGTTTTCCTTCTCCTATTCATCCTTTTCTTCTTTCCTCTTCTGGTACTTACCAGTGTGCTTGCTGAGTAGCTTATTTACACATGTACAAAGTGTTTGTGACTAAATGTCTGCTTTGTAGAGTACCATGATTGATATTAATTGCTTCCAAACCAAATAAGGTAGTTTTACAAATATCTTCAAACTCTGAGATGCCATGGAAGAATTATGAAGTACAACTGGATTATCTATGTTTGTGGGGAAAAAGCAATTTGGCTTCAAATTTATATTCTTATTATATATTGTATGAATGTTCTCAGCTTTATAAGCACTCAAATAAATTTATTTTCTCCCTGATAATGCAGGTGACCTTATATGACTGTGTATTTCTGAGAGAGATTTTCAAACTTCACTCTTGTTTACATCACTTTTAGAGAAGGATTTTATTATATATGTATATAGTAACATAAATGAGACTGCTCTTGCCTAATCCCTTTGAAGTTGTAGCTCATGATATTGATATACAATGATGAAGCTGTAGGCTGGGTCCTATAAAAACAACCATCTCTAAAAAATGACACATATATTTTATGAATTAAAGCTTGAATAGTCATCATTTGTACATTGAAGTATTTCACCAGAGCTTATACTCATGGAAGAAATGAATTTCTGCAATTATTTTTATTTGCCTATTTAAGAGTTAGTTTTGTTGTCCATAGAAGCAGAAATGCTCTCAGTTATATCTACAGGAAAAAAGTGCCATGTAGGTAAAAGTATATGGTTAAATAATAAAATTCTAGGTATGGAATATAATTATCATGATTGTTTTATAATATTCAGCAAGTTAATCAGTCTTGCTGATTTTCTCATTATTTATATTTAGAAAAGCTCTTATTTCACTATATTGACCTAAGAATATCTCAGTTTCTACAAGTAAGATGATAATTCAGAAACTAACACCATACCATTGTCTTCATTATGTGTTTTTCTAGACTTTCCATGTTTCTTTAAAGAAAGTTTTAAACTACAATGCTAACAGAACCTGATTTACAAACAGCATTCTCAGTGGCTGGCTTCTAAGCTTTTTTAAAATGAGAATAATGTAAGGATCTACGATTATGTAGGACAAAGCCCCTGCTATATTGTTTAAGGTCACCAAATAACCATTATAAGAAATAAGTGCATTCTAGAACTCATTTATATCTACTGGTTCTCATGTATAATAGATTTTATAAAATAGGAAATATTCAAAGGGAATATGGTGGGGGAACCTAATGAGGGGAAAGAATAAATATGATTTAGAAAGATAAAGAAATGGCATGTATATAAGGGGTGGGGGTAGTGGGTGGGTAGGGATATGGGTAAAAGTGAGAATTAACTTGTGTCATATACTGGTAAAAATTCACCAATGTTGAGTATGATTGTGAGCTATATATAAAATGCACCAATAAAGAATTCAATTAAAATTTATAAAAAAGAAATCAGTGCATCTCAGTGGTAAAGAAAAGAAAAATCTATTTATCACCAAGAAAAATTCAAGGGAGCTCTAGTCTGTGAAACTACCCAAGAATCAGGCAAAGAGGTTTTCTCATATTCAACATTGGCCTTTTAAACTCCCTCAAGAGAATGGAAATTGGAAAAATAGAGTGAATTAATGACAAAGCAAAGGTTATGGTGAGCCTGGGATTGGTAATACTACACTCTACACCCGAACCTTAGTTACACCCAGAAGCAAAGGTAAATCGGAAAAACCCATTGCCAGACAACAAATCTATGTCCTGAAGAACAACATAAGTCACTGAGATAGATACTTATTATGGCTTGTGTCTAGATGTCCCCCCAAAGCTTCAGGTGGTCTTGGGGAGGCAGCTTCAGAGAAGGCTGGATCTAGAATGGATCAATCCACTCATTATTTTGATACCCGCAATAAGCTGGGTAGCCCAGACAGACTTAAAAGAGACAGAGAGAAACTGGTAAAGTCATGCATCAGTTGCTTCTTTTCGCTGTCTTCTGCCTGCCATGAACTGTTTCTCCTCTGCAGTGTCCCTGTCATGCCAACCTGTTTTCAAGCCAGCTAACTATGTAATGAAACCTCTGAACATTGTAAGCCAAATAACCTATCCCTCTTCAACTTTGAGTGTTGGGTATTTTTATCTCAGCAACAAGAAAAATAATCAAGATCCTGCCTTTTACCCACTTGAAAGAATACTAAGGATTGCTGAGAATCACCCCAGTGGACCCTGTTAAATCATAGCACCTGTTTAGTCTTCTGAAGAAAATAGAGTCTAGTCTAAGAAAATGGTGAGGAGCACTAGTTCACTCAAGGGTAAGAAATAGTTGTTGAAACAGAAGGTGCTTTTGAGTCTAGCTTGGTGTATAAACTAAATTAAGTTTTTCTACCAACTCAGCATCATTATCAAAATGAGTAAACAGAATGAATAAATTTCTGGGTAAATACAGTGCCATTAAATATCTCCCAGAAAGCAAATGTACTTTATAAATCAAAATTGTGAATTAATTGGATATTTTCTAATCAGATGTTATAATAACCTTTAAATATTGATTTGCAACTATGAGACTAAACAGTGTAAAAGGCTGAAATAAGACAGGGGATTGTTTGTAGGTGTGCTCACATACTTACATTTAGAATTTATTTGTATTGCCCAAATTTGTTCCATCAGCAAAAAGCAATACCTTGCTTGCACTGTGAATTAGAATCCCTAGGAATGAGTGCTTCTCTCTAATCTTAGCTCTGGTCTCTGATTTGGCCTTAAGTCTATACCGGCTCTTCACTGAGTATCTGTATTAGACATTCCCTGACATTCCAAATTCAACATGTATAACAACCAGCATGACCCAATTGTGAACTTTGTGCTGTACTGAGCTCCCCACCTTTCACTCATTTCCATTCAACCTATATATCTTTGGTAATATCACAGGAAACTTCAGAAGGATGGAAAAATAGCCATATCCCCAAATCCTCCTTTAATATAGGATTGATTTAAGCTCAAGTCATTTGAAAATAGCAAAAAGAGAAGACGATTCAGACTTCCCATGTTGCCAAAAGCAGAGGATAAACTTCTCGTTGCAAAGTTGGTCTCCTTCAAGGAGGAAATAAACATTGTTAAAAGAGATAGGTGTCAAGGGTGGAAGAAACTTTCTTTGACAAAATGCTAATAAAGTTCCTTCCTTTTGCCTCCCCATAAATTTTACTAAAATTTTCATAGTTACTACTTCCTTCAACCTAGTATAAGAGCATTTATGCACAAATGCTTTTGGGTTTTCATTTTCTTCAAAAGTCTCCATGTATATGCAAAGTAAATCCCTTTCTTTTTACTCTTAATCTTATATCCAACTAATGTCCATGCCAAGTGGAGGTGGTCTGAGAAGAGAGAAGCAGAGTTGTGTTCCCCATGTGGTCCTTTGCTCTCTGCCCACAAAGTTGCTATCACATAACAAATTGCCATTATTTCTAAAGTCAACTAAGGGGCATAGTGACTTTTCTTCTTCTCATTTGTCTTCTTCAAATCAATGTTCACTGCTATCGGAGCTGTGTTATGGATATCTGATCCAAGGAGAGTAATCCACCATCCAAACACTTCAAATTGCTTTGTTTCAGCTACAATTATTTCATATTATCCAGTATCCATAGGCTGACTTTCAATTTTTTCAGGAAGGCAGATAAGAATTTATATATTTAAACTTTTGCTTATCTGTCTGTTCTCACCTTGATATAATTATTAGCAAACACAATGGCATTCTTGTATGAAGTCTTCTTTCTTGATTTTTGTTTTGAAGAGAGAATATAAAAAATAGAATACGTAGTTACTAAAGCAAATTTGATAGACAAAATGCTGTGTATCAGTGAACACCTCTGGAAAACAAGCAACTTCTGCAACTTAAGAATCAGGTGTTTACATTAATTTAGCCTATGCTTTATTTCCAAAAGAAACATAGGTAATGATTGGCCCGCATTTGTGGGGAAGAGGATCTTACTTCTTTATGGACACCATTACTATATGTACCTGCAAGCTAATGAAGGCAAGCCAAGTACTACTCTGCCATAAAGAATGACAAGTTTCAGTCATTTATGTGCAAAAGGACACACCTTGAGGACACACTAATAAGTGAAATAAATAGGTCACAGATATGTAAATACTGTATCTTTTCTCTGGTATGAGAACCTATAGGTGTAAATGAGCTCTAGACTGTATGATAGATTTTATGAAATAGGAAATGTTCAAAGGTACTATGGTAGGGGAAAGTAATGAGTGGAAAGAATAGATATGATTTGAAAAGAAAAGAAAGCACATGTATATAGCGGGTAGGAGGTTGTAGGGTGGATAGGAATATGGGTAAAAATGAGAATTAACTCATGGCATATACTGGTACAAAGTACCAAATGTTGTGCCAGAGATGTAGCTCAGTGGTTCCAGTGCCTGCCTAGCAAGAGCAAGGTCCTGACTTTGATACCCGGTAACCACATACAATGCTGGGCATGGTGACTCACACCCACCAGCCATCAATACCACATACCACAGTGCTAGGCGTAGTGGCTCACACCTGTAATCCCAGCACTCGGGAGACAGAAGCAAAGGATTAGAGAGTTTGAGTATTGCCTGAGCTACATAGTGAGCTCAGGGCCAGCCTGAACTACAAAGTGAGACCTGTCTCAAAAAAAAAAAAATCCCCAATGTTGAGTGTGGTTGTGAGCTATATATCAAGTGTACCAATAAATAATTAAATTAAAAAATATAGTATCCCCAAAAGACGTTATACTGTAGCAGGAAATCTATATTGATAGAGTTGTAGCAATGACACTTGCTAAGATAGTTTAAGGTGAGGCTGGGAAGAAATTTGAGTGTAATCTAAAGAATTTTAACTTATGTGGAAAGAAATTATTTGTGAAAAAATGGGTGAGACTAATATTATGGAAAACATGTCTAGTATATCAAAATGTGTCCAGTGTGATACAGCATATCTAGTGTGGTAATATGAGAACGGAGAAAACCACAGGGCACTGCTGTGAAACCAAGGGGAAAGGAGGCTCTCAACTGTGATGTCCTGGTCACTGAGTGCACTTTGTTTTAGAGAAAAAAAATACATTTGAAAATTTCAAATGTACAAAAGGAGAATATTTTAAAGAGCTAATACAATAAGAGAAATAAATAATTTTAATATTATTTTCCATCAAGGATCACCTTTCTATTTGAAAATGTCCTCTTTGATGACTGTAAAACTGCATTATGATCTCTTTCCTAAACTTTTATCATCAAAAGTGATATCATAGACATCAAATAATATCTAAATATCAAATTTTAAGTAATTAAAAAAACTAATTTGAAAGTTCAATGGAATAATTCAAGAGCGATAATGAATCATCAGAATCACTCTAAAATAATATTAAAATACATTCTAATATTTTACTTATACTAATTACAAAAGCAGTATAACTTAATTTTGGTTTTAAAATTTAAATGATCAAACCAAAAGCTTTACACATGGCGAGCCGGTGCAATCCAGGCATGTTCATGGCCCTACACAGTTAAACTACTTAAAATATTTTCTATAAAAAGAAAGAAATATAATAATCACCCTGAATCTTGGGCAGATAGCAGTGAGGTAAAACCAAAAGGTTTTATTTGTTTTAGGTTAGCTAATTTTATTATTGTGTGAGTGTATATTTTTGGAAGAAAATGAGACTACTTTAAGAGGAAATATAAAGATTGCCTATTTTGTTTTATGCCAAGAATTATAAAACAGAGAGCTGAATATGCCAAAAGAGTTACAGTTCTTAAAAAGATTAAAGATATCAATTTCCTAAAGGTAGGTAAGTGGCAGCAGCACTGTGCACTGGACTAGCTCAGAACACATAATGGCAGAGGTAAAATGATGATATTTAAGGAGGGAAAAATAATTTGTCTTCTAAAGAAGTAGAGACACTTGGTAGCCTTAAATATCCATACTTGAACCAGTGAGTGATTACTTGGTAGCAAGAGCAGTGATAGAGCAAGAGCACGCGTGAGCTTGGGTTTCCTCTTGAAACATTCCGGCCACACAGGAAGCTCTGGATTTAAACCGTTGGTGGTAGAACAAATTCAGGTTGCTTCTCCACTTACTAGACTAAGCTACAAAACCTAGAGTTGAGGTAAAAACAAAAAAAGACAAAAGGAAGAAACCAAGAAATGATAGCACAGAAATTACAGGTAAATACAATTTCCACAGGCTTCTATAATTTTCCATTCTTAACATGTTTCAGCTAATAAAATAGTGTACCAGGGCTGAAAATAATATCAAATGATCATTATGTATCTTATTATGGTTTCGATCTAAAATGTCGCCCAAAAGTCTCATGTGTCTGGATCATAGGAGTGAAGCTACTACACTCATGAATGGATTTCCTGTTGATGGATTCAGTAAATGTGTTGGTAATAGGCACACACTTGAAATGTGCCATGACTACTGTAAATTACTTTAGCTCATTTTAAGTGAATTAATAGGCATAATACTAATAAGTAGAATCTGGACTATGCATACTTCTTAGATTACAACCATGTTGTAAACATTAAATAATTCATTTTGATTTGGTTTCTCCTTTGGAATATTTAACCCAATTGTTTTAATTATCATTGAAATAAAACACCCATAACAAATATTCAATTGTTACTAAGGATACAAATTATATGCTACAATTAATTTCAATTATGATAACTCATGTGTAGACAAGATAAACAGAAAGTATGCAAAAGTTTATGTAGAGAATAACTGGGCTTCATTACAGGTTCATTTTACAATGAGAAGATTGCCCACCATCTTTTATCATTATGGGATTCTTGGCCTTTTTTGTTCCCTTAAATATTTTGTTTTAGAATAAGAAATAATATCCATTAAAAAGAAGCTTCCACTGTGTGACAGTAACCCTAAGAATACAGTCTCCTTTATCTGAAATGCTTGGGATTAAATGAGATTTGGAGTTTGGATATTTTCAGACTTGTAGATATTTGCTAACAAATGAGAAGATATATTATGGTTGGAAATCCATGCCTCAACATAGAATTAATTTATATTTTATAAATATCTTAAACACAAATTTTAAAAGTAATCCTACCCAATATTTTTAGTGGGCCTATTTCACTTGCAAGCTGACATATATGGTTAGGTTTCGAATTTTCTCCCCATGGAAAGAATTCCGGAATACTTAAAGTCTCAGAATGTAACACGTTTCAGATTCCAGATTTTTGCAGTAGGGATTCTCAGCCTGTAATGCATCTCTTGGAAGGCGTGTGGTCTTCAGGAATATGCTGCAAATGTAGAAATATTCATATGTATATTTATCAGTCTTTCTCTCTGTACTGAGATCTTTTACTGCAATTAGAAAAGTAAATAGAGATTATTTCTGTGAAGCTTTCAAGATCAAAATGGCTGCACTACACACTGTGCCGCTGTACTACCTGGAGGACTGTTGACACACAGCTTATTGATTGACACGAGGGCGTTCGTGGAACAACCAGAGTAAGGGACCTTTCTAAACAACTTTTCTACTAGGAAGGTATTTGGACTATGTCTTCCAGTCTGGAGAAATAGAGCATGTCAATGAAACATTTTCAACTGTAAGAGACACAATTATCTATGAGTCAAAATTTTGAACTCACAAAAATGCATATTAAATGAAACTCTGACCCAGAGAATGGTGTTTCCTGGTAAGATAGAAACTATGTGAAGATATGAAACAAAAATAAGAATTATAGTAAGAAAATATCCTTTACACAATGCAAGATTAGCTCATTTGAAAGAGGGTCCAAGATCATCTCTGTGTGAAGTTCAGTTTACTGATTAAAACAACAAATTCTGAATGTGACATTCAAATTTGAAAGGTGACTCCTTCAGAGACTAATTAACATCTCAGCTATACTTCAAGGGGATTCTATGAGAAATAAATGGAACAACATGTGCAACTATTTTATTATATTAAATATTTTTACATTTGTTGTTTTTTTTGTTCTGTAGTTCCCCCTCCCCGGGTAATAGAAACTCTTTGAATGAAACTCGGATAAAGGTATGATGATATTTCAAGCGCAGTCCTTCTCAATTAAAGTAAGGACCTGCTTCTATCTCTTTCCACAGTGCTCTCCAAGAGACTGAGATGCAAAGAGCACTGGACTGGAAAACCGGCTAGACACTCATCCTGCCAACTGCCTGGGTGGATAACCTTAGTCTCAGTGCCTGTGATTGCATTCAAGACCTGAAACGCTGACTCATGCTTCAGAATCTCAGTGAAACTCATCTGGAGAGGTCAAATAAAGAACATGGAGTTCCTTTTTAAAAATCACAGCTGTATGCCTTCTTATCAGTAATGCTTAAACCATAACCTCTATGAACCGTGAATTGCTTGGTTAAAAAAAAACACTGAAATATAATATTAGGTTCATTCCTTTAATTTTGCTTCATCTAAAGAATATCTAAACACCTCTACAAAATTAAATCACTCTGTTTTTGCAGGCAAAAAGCAAATATTATCACACTGATGCCTAAAATTCATTGTTTTAAGAGGTATTTATATTTATTTCTCTGTATCCAAAGTCTCATTTGTGATTGGAAATTTATTATAAAGCGTGTTTGTATTTGCATACAGCACCATTAGTTTCAATTTTAAATGGACAAGTGATAGTTGTATATATTCAGAGGATAAATGACATAATTTGATACATATCTCCTATATAATGATCTATCTGGGCAATTAACATTCCTCTTAAGTATTTATCATGACTTCAGATCAATAAGTATGTACATCTTTTTTAATTCTTTATGAAATGTATAATACATAATATCTGGTTATTAATTAAAATCACCTTATTGTGCTGTAGATCATGAGAATTTATCTCTTCTCTTCTTTTCTTTCCCTTCCTCCTTTTTCTATTGCCCTTTTCATTTGAACATTTTCTTCCTTGTTCCCAAAATTGATTATACATTTTGGTCCTTACTTATCCATTTGGTTTCTTACATGAAAAATAATGCGGTATTTAAACTTTTGTGTCCAATTTATTTCATTAAAATTATGATCCCAAAGTGCATACATTGACTTAGAAATGTCTCAAGTTTATCCTTTGTGGCAAATACTACTCCACTGTAGTACCAAAGCATCATAATTGTTTCCTTTATTTGTTGATGGGTATTTCAGTTGTTTCCAAGATTTAGCTATTGAAAATTGTGCTACCATAAAAATGTTTTGCATATATCAGTGTGGTATGTTGCTTTTAATTCCTTTAGGATTATTTTAGAAGGGGAATATCTAGGTTAAGTAGAATCTCTAGTTTTAGTTTTGAGAAATTTCCATACTTTCCACAACAGTTCATGACTCGTGTAATTGTACAATACTACCAGTGGTGGAGGAGGGCTCCTTTCTCCCCTCAGCCCCACCAGCATTTGTTGTTTGTTGATTTCTTGATAACAGCCGTTCTTTGGGCAGCGACGTGAAATCCAAGTGTGGTTTTTACTTGAATCTCTTGATTGACCAGTGGCTGTCAATATTTTTTTTCATATATTTACTTTCTGTTTCTACTTCTTCAACTAAGAAGTGTCTATTCATTGCAGACGCCTATTTTTGAACTGGGTCTTTAAATATAAGGTGTCTTATTTTTTTTTTTTTTAGACAGGGTCTCGCTTTGTAGTCCAGGCTGGCCCTGAGCTCACTACGGAGCCCAAGCAAGCCTTGAACTCAGCAATCCTCCTGCCTCTGCCTCCCGAGTGCTGGGATTACAGGCGTGAGCCACCACATCCAACATTGTGGGATGTGTATACTGATTGCTGGTGGCATGAGTCACCATGGCCAATAACATATCTTTATATGTGGTTACCAGGATTGAACCAGGGACCTTGTGCTTGCTAAGCAGGTGGCAGAACCACTGAACTAAATCTCCTGCTAGGGGTCTGATTTTTTTGAGTTCTTTATGTACTCTCGTCATCAGTGCTTTGAGAAATAGCTGGTAAACTTTTTCCCCAACTGTGTTGTTGTCTCCTCACTCTGCTGGTGATTTGCTGTGCCAAAGCTCTTTAATATGATGAGAAACCAATTATTGATAGCAATGGATTACAAATGAAAATTAAAACATAGCAATCAATCAAAAATTTACATTTAAAAGTAACATAAAAGAAATGACCAGAAAAAATATAAGGTATCACACTCTTCCAACAAGGAAAAGCATTTGGTTAAAGTGGGTGCTATGGCACAAGAATTTGTCAGCACTGACAAAACCTGAACTCAGTAATTCTGAGTTTGTCACTATTTCTATTAATTTCTTGGATAAGCCTCTTTAAACTTACTTCTTTTCCTCTTTTCCTTTCCTCTTCTTTCTTTTCCTCTCCTTTCCACTTTCTACCCATTTTTGCTTTTTCTCTTGTTGACTATTCTCGGCCAACTTTCTTCCAACTTTTGCTCATTAGTTCTAATATATAATGACATTTATTTTCAAGTTTTTAGGAGGTATAGTGTTAGGAAATGATGCACTGAATCAAAGGATGTCTAAAGGTAGGAATTCCAAATTCTTTGAAGAATACTCATGTCCATTTTTATTTGTTAGCCCTCTTAACCTACAGCATCAAATAGGCCGTTGATCTTTTCACCACCATACCATTGTTCCTGTCTTTTTGGAATATATTGTGAATTCTTCTCAGTTGGCTATAGATTTTATAACCTGTGTGATATCTATTTTAACTCTATCTGTAAGTTTTAAAGGTGTGATATATCCTTTTATCTATCATATATTTTATAATATATTAAATAATAGTAGTTCATGAGTTCCTCATTTTGCTTATGTAATGAAATATGATTGGCTAGAAAATGTGTAAATTTGTCCTATGAACAAAATGTGGGAAATACTATATAAAACGCTTCAGTGAAAAAAAAATGGTAAGTCTTACATTTCTAGAAGATGTGACCAAAAACCAACATAATAAATAACAACAACAACAAAAATCATTGATAAACTGCCGGGCGTGGTGGCTCACGCCTGTAATCCCAGCACTTGGGAGGCAGAGACAGGAGGATTGCTGAGTTCGAGGCTTGCCTGGGCTACATAGTGAGCTCAGGGCCAGCCCGAACTACAAAGCGAGACCCTGTCTCAAAAAAAAAAAATCATTGATAAGCTAATGATAGCTGCTACGATCCTAACTTGCACTACATTCTAGCATGTCAGTTGGTTGAAAAATAAAATGAAACTAGAGTCAATAAATTCCATTTATGTTTTACTAGCATATATTATAATCATGTATTTTTCTTAAAATGGTTTTATTGTGGAATATTTTTTCAATTTATGAGTTTTAAAATGAAGCAATAAGGTACCAGTAAGGGGACATAATTTTGCTTGCTGGCAGAGGCCTAGAAGTCATATGAAGAGCAAGGGAATGCAAGGGCAATGCTACTTCTAAAGTCACTGCTTGTGAGTTTAGAAACATACTTATATAAAAGTGCAGAAGTATATGTTGTGACTTTGCGGCCCTCATCTGCTCTCTGGTAAATTCAATCTATTCATCTCGGAATTTTGAAACTGCAGTTCTCTACCAACTACAGTGTGATATTCTAGGCATTGATATTCTTGCAGCTGTAAGAAATTGTAAGTAAAAAAAGTTATTGATTAGCCCATAAATCCACTTCTTTCACACATAACCTCCAACACCCCCTCTTGTCACTCATTCCCCTCTCCCAGAATTCACATTCTATTGGATCTTCTCTCATAGAAAAATACTTTATTTCCCCTTTTCATTCCAAAAGCACCCTTGGAAATCAAAGTGCTCCTATTTCTCAGTGAACAGTTATATCATTAAGTATATTAAAATAACTTGATTTTCTACTATAACATCATCGAGGTTCCCTTGTACCCATCAGTATCATAGCACAAAGCAACACAAACAAGATGGACAACATAAAGAAAGTTCAAAAGCAAGATTGTTTCTATAGGATGCTTAATAATAAAACCAGGAAAGAGTGTAATATCACAGGAGTCCAATACATGTGAGAAACAATGACAATAGCTGTCCGTATGTCCAATGTAAGTTATAGTAGTAGTAGTACTATAGTAGCAGTAGTAGTAAACCTGAAGATAAGAAAGAAACCTGTCAAAACCTGAAGATAAGAAAGAAAATGAAAATTTTTCATGAAGAGAGCTGCTCTGAAGAGAGTCCTGGTGACTTTGCTTCAAATGATGTAGTCAACCCAGAAAAACCTAAATTAATAAGAGCCTGAGAAATAATCCAACCTTCCTCTCTTCCATTCCACATCTCACCTTCAGGGGAACCTCCATGCAGTGGAGTCAACCAACAGATAGTGGACAATGAGTTATGTTGAAAGTATCCACGAGAAAGGCTTTTCAGACCAAGAATTATATTAGAGAAATATATGATGAAACTAGAGGAAGAAATAAAAGATACTTCATATCTCTATGCAATACCCAGCTTCATCAATACCAGAGAGCCCTCAGGAATATTGCTAGCTCTATTTCTTTCCTGCTGATCCAAATTCTTCTTTTCCACACAAGATAGCAGCTTGTATATTTGTGGTTTTGCTCCATAGTGCTGTTCCTGTCTTATATTCCATTTTCTAGGGTTTTAATTATAGTCATTGTTTAAACAAACAAACAAACAAAAAAGAGAGCTAAAGCTCAGGAATTTTGCTCAGTAGTTCCTGCACTGAGTCCCAAGTTCAAGCCCTGGTACAAAAAAAAAAAAAAAAAAAAAGTAGAAACAAAACAGTGCTAAGTCAGTACAATAGGCCCCTTTACTCCATGCAGCTCCAGGGATCCATTTGCTACAGCCAGGCTCTATTTTCCATTCTCCTGTTACCGATTCTTTACATCTAATATCCTTTGTGTTTCCAAGTGTTTTTCTTCATTGTGTGTAGCACATATGTAGACCTACCCCTAGTCCTCAAAAAACCTTATCTCATTCCAATAATAAGTATGTGAAGAGGCTCTGTATTGTAATTTTTAAAATGTAAGGATTCTTTTGTGAAGAAATGTTTCCAAAGGATACTCTTCAGTCTTAGAAAGCTAGTCCTGAAAATATTTCACTCATAAAAAGAGAATGAAATTCAGTATGTTGAATTTTATTTATTAATGATAGTTTAATAGCTGCAGTTACAAGTGAATAATTTCGATTGTATGGGACTAGATAAAGCAGACTGTTATTTGTATAAAAGTTGGCATGAACTCATTTAGACACCTTGTAGAGAGAAAAGGTTACATTAGTTTAGTAAAGGTCATTGTAATATTTTAAAGCCTCAAAAAGAAAAAGTCTAATGTGTTGGGATTTATTAAACTACTGAATGTAATATATATTCTTACATAAAGCCAGCTAAAAAGATATGATTGCTGTAGTAGAAAGGCATGTTATTCAAATCAAACGTTCTCCAGGGAGTTAAAAAATTTGTTTGGCCAACAAATCCAGTTTAAGAGAAATAGAGGTTGGTGTTAGCAAACTATTTTAATTAACTAATAAACATGATGCATTATAAAATATTCTACACCTTAGAGTATGTACTGTTAAACTTCTTTTCTGAACTGTAAATGTTTCCTGTGTATATCAAACAGTCATAAAATTCAGTTTACACTTTTTGGTTGTATAGTTTCATTTTCTTCTTAAATGCTACTTCAAGCCCTTTTAAAATATTCTGAATAATAAGAGGGACGTGCAGAACAATAAGTGCTCATTATAAATGAATGATGTTATTAAAAGATGTTTACTTAATCCAGCAAATACACAACCTCTTTACTATTTATGCTATAGTGAGATCCAGCTTCCCAACAATCAAATGTTAAGTCTATTCTTTTGTTTTTCAGTCAATTGCTAATAGCTTCTATTGATAAATAAATATGGTAAAGTAACACGGTTAGCCGGATGGCTCCCTTTCATAGTGTGAACCTGACAATGCCACATAACTTCTAGGAATATGAAAGGGAGAACATTGTGCTGTGGTTCTTTCTGCCCTTACAGCATAATTTTGCCTTATGAGTCACCACCCAAAAGATCAAAGCATTGAACAGTATTATTGTTCCAAGAAAAGGCATTAATTAATAATCAACCAGAACAGAGATTATAAAAGAAAGAAGTGCACAGAACGGGCTCTCCCCGAGCTCTTCATTCACAGTCATTCACTTACCGATCACAGGGATTATGAGACACAGAACATGTAAAAAATTAAAAACATTCTACAAAAAAAAAAACCCTAGCAATAATCCCCTCAAAATATTCTCGATCATTTTGAATGCACATTCCATTGTTCTTTCCACTTTCTGAGTCTTTTCCAGAAGTCGGCTTTCAGGAATGACTTTCTTCCTCGTGCTGTGGCTGCACTGAAGACCTGAATCAATAAAAACATTTATTTTTTCATGGCCATTTTGACTTTGGAGGACAGAAGCCTGACGGTGCCATAGTGGTGAGTAAGGGGACACTCCGTCATGTTTTTATTTGAAGAATTACCATACCAGGAGCTCTATACAATACAAATCATGGTAATGATACAGAATAGAAGTGTTTGCCCATTCCTTCAGCCATTCTGTGCACAAGCTTTATAATATTCAAAGTCTAATGTGGTCTTTGGTATAAACACAGATCACATAATGGAAAGCCAAGGATCGTCAGGATGAGTAGCAGACAAACGTTAATAACAGTGTGTGACAAGGTTCATCCTGCTCAACGCAGTCAGTAGGCTGTGACCTACATTCAAGAGAAGGTGCTTCTTAAAATGGGCAGTAAATCCTGGACCATGAGCAATACATTATCACGAAATGCTACATTTTCATTAGAGTTGTGAACTCATACTACTTCACCCTCTAGCTTTTTAAGAAATGTCATCAAGAAAGATGAGGTCTGGATCTATTCTGGAATTATTCACCATATTTTTTTTAAACATAGGTTTATATTTATTTTTCAAATGGCAGTAAACTAACAAAATGCACAAAAACTTCATACAGAGTAAAAGTGATATTAAATAATTATTCATAGAGAAATGTAATTAAGTAATCCTTTTTTTCTCTTCTCTATCTTGCGTTTGAAGAAAGTTATTTTGATTAAAAATAGGAATTAAGGGCCGGAGGGTTAGCTCAGTGGTTCCGGCGCCTGCCTCACAAGTGCAAGGACCTGAGTTCGATCGCCGGTGACCACATATAATGCTGGGCGTGGAGACACGCCCACCAACAATCAACACCGCATACCACGATGCCGGACGTGGTGGCTCACGCCTGTCATCCCAGCACTCGGGAGGCAGAGACAGGAGGATTGCTGAGTTCGCGGCGGCTTGCCTGGGCACCATAGTGAGCTCAGGGCCAGCCTGAACTACAAAGCGGGACCCTGTCTCCAAAAAAGCAAAAAAAAAAAAAAAAAAAAGGAATTAATAAAAATGGTCAAGTATAATAATTATAAATAGAAATACTCATGGAAAATGAATATTATTTTGTTTCCTTATTAAGATTGTTATAATTTACTAATATGATTAATATATGTTTTATTTGATATACTGACACCAATTATATGTAAAGTTATCTTTAAAAACTTAAGATTATAAACTGTTGTATATTTACATATCTGTATTGCAACTATGGTTCATAGATCTCAGTGCAAACGACCCAGTTTTCCTCTTGCAGAAAAAGTGTGTCATTCATGATCCAATATCAAGATGATTGTGACTTTGTCTCTTAGCTAGATGGAATTTTATAAACTGAGCCTGTATTGAGAAACAGCTCAATGAACTCTGAGTAGTAGAAGGGCTTATTAGATAATTTTTAGAAGTATGTGCATTCAAAATACCATTGAGGGCACATATTTTCACTTGTCACATGTGTCCTGTCACACACCACTTCTAGCATAGCAATTTCTGTCAAATAAAAACATCAAAGTGTGTCTTCATCCACCTTCTGCCTGGGCCCTGACTCAGTACAGCTTCTCTTCCTGAGCATCAAAATGAAGATAAAAGTTTTAAACTGATTAAGGAAACCGGATAGCATCACTAAAGGCATTCAAGAAAGAGGATTTCCTGAACTGCCTCAGAACAAGGCAAGGAAGTCAGCATACATTTGTCCAGAGTGAAGGGATTGCATTAAGGAGGACAATAATTATGGAATATTCTGTGTTTTCAATCACACTGTATGCTGAATTTATGTGACCAAAACAGTAACTTTTGACAAATAAAGTTAGGAACTACCAAAATAATCAGGATCATCATAAACCATTAATGTTTTCCATAAATCACTTGCGCCTGCTACATTATAATTAATCTCTTCCTTACTCCCAGTCTTTATTAGCCAGGGATCTAATTTGCCCCTTATAAATTTGGCTTTCATAAAATTTCACCTAAATTAGAGTAAGCACTAAATCCTCTTTCCTGTCCAATTTCCATCATTTAGTATGAAATTATTGTTACTCATTTATTTTACTCCATGAGTCAATAGTACCCCATCATTAGAAATACCCTATTTTTTTAATTTGTTGAATGACATATATCATATATATATGATTTGTTTTCAGTTTCATGTTAATAGAAATATATATAAACAAAATTTCTATAAATATTCATCTACAGATATTTATATAAATACATGTTTTCATTTCAATTGAGTATTTCCCTTGAATAGTATACTTGGATAATTGGCCAATGTACAAGTGTAAATTCAGTTTCACAAGAAACTGTCAAACTGCTCTCCCAGGCGGCTGGTACTTTTACTTTCTGGTGAACAACAGCCAACTGCTCCAGACACTTGTTTTGTATGGTTTTGTTATTATTAATTTAATTTTTTCTGTTGTCTGTTACCATACAACATTGATTATAATTCACTTCATCTTAACAAATTTTTATTTATATATGTCTTGACATACATGATTGGAATTTACAGGTAATTTTAAAAATAAATTGAGTTTATTGGTACATTTTAGGAATGAGTAATTCCTCATTGGCAATTTAAACCTGTACATAGTGTATCTTGATTTTTATTTTTTCCCATGGTCTTGTCCTCCTTTAAATCCCCCAACCCTATACACATGAGCTTTATTTCTGTTTTATATATAGGTGATATTTTCAACTTTTCCTTGAATTATATTCTGATTAATGATTTCTAAGAGTTTTCTGAAAATTATCACTATATGAACATTATCAGATATTTGATTTGAAAATACATTTTTCATTCTGTCACTTGCCCTTTCTTAATTGAATTCTTTATTGGTACATTTTCTATATAGCCCACAATCACACTCAACACTGGAGAATTTGTACCAGTATATGACACAACTTAATTATCATTTTTACCCACATCCCTACCCACCCACAACCCCCCACCCTTATGTACATGCTATTTCTGTTTCTTTCCAAATCACATTTATTCTTTCCCCTCATTATGTTCCTCCACTACATTCCCTTTGACTATTTCTTATTTAACAAAATCTATCATACATTTTAGAGCTCTTGTCTTTTAATTTTCTTTCATAGTCTTTGAGAGGCAGACATCTTTAATTGTGCTCAATCCAAATTATCTTTTGTGTTTTTTATTTTAACTATATTGGTATAATTTAGATTTACATTATGATCCCATTCATGAGAGGGAATTTGTACCTGTTTATGATCTATCTTGATTTCTTTTTACTTCCCCATGCCCCTCACTTTCTTTCAGCCCATTTTCCCCTTCCTTATTTACAAAAGACATTTCCATTTCTTCCTTCTTTTAATATTTTTCTTTTCCCTCCTCCTTCCTTTGTTCCCCCTTCTTTCTGAATATTTTTTTTCTAACTTCACATTGTTTATTATACATTTTGGTCTCCATGTACATTTTCAGTTTCTTACACCAGAGAGGTAATGTAATATTTGCATAGTGTCTGATTCATTTCTTCAAGGAGTATAGCTTCAAAGTACATCCATTTAGCTATAAATGTCTTGAGTTCACCTTATTTATGCAAAATCATACCCTATTGCATAGAAAAGCCACTTTTTCTTTATATATTCATTGGTTGATGGGCGTTTGGGTTGTTTCCAAGATTTACTCTTACAAACTGTGTTACTATAAACATGGATGTTCTTACATGGCTTGGTATAATGCTTTTAATTTTTTAAGGAAGATACCCAGGAGAGGAATAGCTGAGTCAAGTCGGACCTCTAATCCTAGTTCTTGAGAAATCTTCACTCTGATCTCCACAGTGGTTGCACTAGTCTATATTCCCAGCAATGGTGGGGAAAGAGTTCCTTTTTCCCCACAGCATTTGTTGTTGGTTGATTTCTTGAGAGTAGTCATTCTTTTTGTATTGAGATGGAATCTCAGGGTTGTTTTGTTATTATTGTTCTTTACTTATATGCTTTCTATTTCTTGCTAGAAATCTGTCTTTGTGCTTCAAGATCAAAAAGGTTTTTTTTCCGTTTTCTCTATGAAGTTTTGTAGGTGTTAATTTTTAATTTAAATATTACTTTCAATTTGGTAATTGTGCATTTTTATGATGCAACGTATGAATTGAGGTGATTTCTCCTATTTTATATAAAGACATAATTTTCTCCAGACTTTCTGTTGATAGTACTATCCATTATTTATTGAACTAGTGTCAGAGCTTTAGCTGGAAACAATCAGTTTTTTAGAAGGCAAGAACCGCGATGTATTTATTCTGCCTGACTGGCTCTTCTCCTACTTGCTGTTACACAACTAACAGTCATCCATCCTCATCAAGCACTGCAACATCATATCATCATGTTAATGATTATTTTTTGTGTGAGTTTATGTGAGTGTACACACGCACATGTGTGATACAGGAGATTAAATCTGGAGCCTCGCACTTGCTCTATCACTGAGTTACATCCCTACTCCTTTTTAAATTTTTATCTATAGGTACAACATAACTATACTTTCAGTTTTAATGCTTTTATCTTTTATCCTGTGAACTAGCTAAATTCACGTTAATTTTCATAGTATTTTTAATTTTTTAAGTTTTTCTGAAGAAAATTTGTCTCAATAGATAGCTTTATTTCTTAATTTCAGTTGCTTATGGCATTTATTGATATTTTTCTTTGCTATATTACATTTTCTAGTGTAATAATGTCATTTAAACTACATGACTTTTTTCACTACCATATTGCACATTTTGGTAAAGTGGAATAAAAATGATGACTATACTTTCTTGAATTGCTTTTCATTTAAGGAAGAAAACATTGTTTCTCAGTATGAAAACTAATGTTACCTGCTACATTTGCTTTACCTATTGGAAATAGTTTTATTTCATTCCCAGTTTAATGAAAGTTTTTTTCTGAAATGAATGATATTTGTCAAATTGTGTTCCTGCTTCTAGTGAGATAACATAGGTTTCTTTTCTTTTAGTAAATTAAATTAATTGGGTTTTTAATGTTGAGCCAACTTCAAATTCCTACACTGTGTAGTACTTGATGAGAAGGTGGAATTCCTTTAATATGTACTTCTAATTAATTTAATAATATTTTATTAAACAGTTTATTTCTATGTCCTGGAATTCTAATGGTTTGCATTTTACTTTTTAAAAAAATTATCTTTATTAGTACATTATGTATACACATCATGATCATTCCCCATTGTTGGTTGGAATGTATTAGTTTTAATACATCAGATTTTTATCACTAAGGAGTTCTTGTCTTCATAATGATGGGTAGGGAAATGTTTGCTGTTATCTATTTTTCTATATTCATATTCCATCATGTTTTCTTTTGTAATTCTTTTTATTGATAGATATTAATCTACCTTCCCAACACAATTCACAAAGAGACATTTTTCTTCCCTTTCTTTTCTTCTGCTTTACTGTAATTAAAATATAGTGTATTTAGGGGGTGGAGGGTTGCAGGGTGAGTAGGAGAATGGGAAAAAGTGAAAATCAAATTGTGTCATACACTGGCATAAATTCCCAATATTGAGTTTGATCACAATGTGTATATAAAATGTACCGATAGAGATAAAAAAAATTTTTGAAAAGTGTCAAGATAAGTGATTTTTTAATTCAAGACAGTGAGTCCATTTTTCCTTTACTTGTTTAGGAAGCTTTTCTTCTAAATGGGCTCTGTGAAATTCTTCCTGATAAATTCCCCGTCTTTTGTCAGCATATACCAGAAGCATTCATTTGAATTTTGAATACCTGTCTCTAAGACTTGTATTGACAAGTACAAGCATTAGATTAGATGAATTCCTTGGATATCTGTAAATAATCTTGATTATCCTCTATGCCATGTTTTTATCCTTCAGACTATTAAGAACAAACTGACAAACCATGTTCCTACTAACAAAATTTCTTCACAGTATATTTATAGGATTAATATTTTGCCAATACACATTTGTATGTCCTTTAAAATGTCTAAACTCGACTAATTACAGCTAGATTCAAAGATCATTAAGCATACAGCAAAAAAATTACTCCCACTCTCTGTTCACCTTTCAAAGGGTAAGAACTGATATCTTTTCTGTTAACATTTCTAGTTTTGGTGAAGTAGTTTTTATTCTGGGTCATATGGTATGTTAATGTACAGAACAAGTTTTATGAGAAAACTGGTTTTCCAGGGAACAGAACAAACAAAATAAATATAAAGAACTTAAAAATATGTTGAAACTGCCATAAATCTTCACTTTAAGATGAGAAGAAATCTAATTCAATTCTCAAGCCATGTTTTAAATTCCTAACAATGATTGACATTTAGGATAGTCACCAAGAATTTATCATTGTGACTGAAAGCACAAATAAACTTGGCAAAGCACAAAGCTATTACTGAGCCTTTAATAATTCAGCTATTCATTTCCATACACTGTAGCACTTTCTATGATTTTAATACCCCAAAGAATAGTACATAGTGCCTTATATTTCATCAAAAATAGCAGGTATGCAGAGTTAAAATCACAAATAAATAGCAAAGTCCTTTCTTATTCAACAAAGAATATTTACTTTTATAAAATTTGCTTGAAATTTATTATTGTGAGTGAACTACATTTTCAGTAAGTTAAGTATATTTACTATATTTAAGTACTGACATATTAGCAGCATGTACTTTTGCTAATCATAATAAACCAAAGTAAAAATAATAGTCACATTACAGTGTTTTATTTTGTGGTCAAAGGTTCATGTCTTTGACACACTCAGACTTTTAATAAACAGTCTAATAAAAATTTTAGGAAGGAATGACCAAATGTATATTAATATATAATGTTTTAAAAGAATGACAAAGTTATGCTAAGAAAACAATTAAACTATACCACTTGTTCTTACAGATCATAATACAATGTATAGAACTTGGTTTATGAACTTCACTAGAATTGAGAAAAAAAACCGTTTTTCATTGATAATATGAATAATGGGCACAATTCTCTTTAGAACACCCTAAAATGAACAAGGAACTTAATAAAAAAAAAGCTTCTTGCCCATTAATATTACATAATTTATGAGGATGTTTCTTTCTGTCCATATTTAAGCAAAACAGCACATTTTTAAATAATATGATATTGTTGAATCACTGTAGTTCTTGAAATGATTGTTTTCATTTCCATTGGGCATTATCTGTAAAATATAAAGATCACTGTGTTATATTCACTTAACAATTCAACACTAGAACTGTCTATTTATAGCACAATAATAGAGTGATACACTGAAGATTTAATTACAGATTTCTTGACTTCGCATGTAAACGTATTACCATTGTACTTTAATTACAAAGATAAATAAGTCATGTAAAACAGTTTCACCTAGAATTTTTCAAAACAGACATAAACTAAGTGAAAATTTCCCTGCTTGATATAAATTCACTTTAGAAACTCAAGTGATTATGTCCTAATGAGCTACATAATAGTTTTCTGGGTTGAAAATATATCTGAAATGCATTTAAAAATCCTTTTTTGTGACTTATTTACACTAAGCCTTCAATATGCCTCTAAAGCTCTGTCATGTGTAGCAGAAGGTCTGTACAAATTGTGTTTAAAGAAAAATTATGCTTCATTAAACCAGTTCCTATCTGTCACTTATTATTTTTCTTCAAAATAGACTTTAGAAACTAAGTGACATTATATTTTGGTTGTTTAATTTTTCAGGCATCATTCAGAATATTTATAAAAGTTTTACAAAGTATCCAGATGATTCATTTTGCATAGCATTACTAAATTTTGAATTGAATCTAGAGATGGCACTATTGTGACGGTAGTTTGTCTATGGAATTGTGGCTCTGTGTGGAATCATTTAATGAAGCGTCTGGGATGGACTTGAGTATATCTGAGCAAGTCCTTTCTTCCGTTTTAGAGAAACATGCTGATTCTCTTACTGTTTCTCACTCTTCTTTGCCATTCTACTATTATCTCCCCTCCTTTGTTTTCGGGTTCTTCTTTTGTACCTTCCAACATTGCAAACTGTGCAAAGTACAACTAAACTGTAGGCTTTGTAAACAGCCTTATAAACTGTGGATTGATACAAATTCGAGATGGCATTATCTCCCTTATTTAAAAAGGTTTAATTTTAGTGTGGGTTCTAGAATGGATCACTGACAGGTCTTCTTTCCAAAGAGGCTTGGATTTTAGGTCCAGAACAAATCTATCTCAAGTGACCAGAGCTCTTTTCCCAAGTACGTAGTCACCATTGCCCAGAGGACACAACAGTGTTTCTGAAAATTCACCTGGAAGTCTGTATATTTACTAACATCCATCCAAGTTAGCTAAAGGGCTCTGAGATTAATATTCAGCTCATTAGCCTTCCAGATCCTCCTTTTGGCTACATTTATTGCAGTCTCGCTCTCACATTCACAGGTTTGGAGGTTGTCAGTGACCAGAGGGGAGTTGAACACAGATGCTAGGCTCATTCCTCTTCAGTTTTCTTTTCTTGGAATAAATTAACATTTGTTTTTTCAGGAGAGAAAAGTATGGAACAGAAGGAAACATATCCATGTATTCTCTTTAAACTTACCAATGAGGTAATGCAAAATCATTTAACCTTTTTTTAGGCCAGAAAAAGAAGAGGATAAGAGAGAAATCAATTATGGTGCATTACCTGAGTTCCCACCAAATGGATGGGATGTCAGGAAATGAGAAGTGTTTCTTCTGTCAGAGTTTATAATTATGACACAATGGCAAGTAATGTTTTGAGTTATATACAGACGAGTTTTCATTTTAATGTAAACTACTTTCTTTTCATACAGCTGTCAGGTGTTCATCAACTCTTATTCCTCCAAGAATTTTTTAATTACAAAATTAAGCATTTTTGACAGAATTGTTCACTTGGGAAATAAAAAATTATTAAGCATTACATCGCTCTTTGAAGGAAGCTTGCAGCATAAATTTATAGTATGCTTTTGACAAAATTAGGCAAGGATTGTATTTTATTTAAGAGTCTAAAACATGAGTTTGTACTAGATGCATTTTAGATAGAGGGCTAGAAAAAGAAACAGAAATGTTTGTCAAGTATATATGTTTTGAGAAAACAAAACTGAAGTCATATTTCTGGAGTAAATTCATATTATAAAGAATGTCTTATCAGTAATGGTAAAAGAATCAATACTTGGACGACAGTTACATATGCATTACATTGACAAAGACAGCACATTATGATAACTTCTACTGTCTGAAATACAAATGAAACTAAAAGTGATTTGTGGAAATTAGAAAAATTCTCTATGTGCCAGCTTAAAATCAATTTGTTCATTGATTTAGTCAAACTTTGTTGAATACATCTTCTGTAACAGGTACAAAGACAGGTATATTGATCATTAGCTGTAAAAAAATTCTGCTTTTAGTATGATGGCAATATGTGTTATACATTTTAAATCATTCAGGAAATGTTAAAATACAATTGAATGGAAAATATACTCATGACAATAACAAAAATGAATTAAATAAGTATTGGCTCATATTTATGAACAGGAATAGAAACAGAATAGAGCATAATAGTTCATTAACACAATATGAAGAGGGCACAGATTTAGCTCAGTGGCACAATGCCTGCCTGGAAAGTGAGATCCTGAGTTCAGTCCGCAGAAACAAAAAAAAAAAATGAAAATAAAAACACAATATGAAGAGTAAACATCTAGAACTTTTTTAGAAGGCAAATCCACCTAGACCAAAAAAAAAAATACTCCTGGACTTTTCAGCACTATTTTAAAGTCTTATGCCAAATTGCATCAGTTTGTTCACCTTAGGTTTCCCATATTACAAAGTAGTAAAAAACAAATTTCTGTTCTTTATGAATTCTCCCATCTGAGGTATTTTGTTATGGAAATACAAACAAAATATGTGATATAAAAGATATCAAAGAATCAACAAAAATTAGTAGTTTAGAAACCATTTTAAAGAGTTCTAGTATCACCATGGTTTGTGTTGCACATCAATAAGCACAAAAGAACAAGACATTTAAGTAATCCCAGCACTCGGGAGGCAGAGACAGGAGGATTGCTGAGTTCGAGGTTTGCCTGGGCTATGTAGTAAGCTCAGGGCCAGCCTGAACTGCAAAGCGAGACCCTGTCTCAAAAAAAAAAAAAAGGAACAAGACATTTAAATATAATGTCTTTAGTATCATATACAAATTTATGGAATAAATAGAAGGAAGCAAATATCAATAAAAGTCTATCTATAGAATGGTTTAAATGTATGGCTTTATGCTAAAGCAGACAATTGGTAATTTCCAGACTCAAAAATAAATATGACCCAGATACAACTATTGTTATGGTCAATAATTCAATAATTAAACCTTAGAGGGAACAATCAATTATAAGTCACAGGCAACAGAATAACTAAAACTATAGAGAAGCATCAAAGATGTTTTGCTATAAACACACTCTGAGATTAAGTACTTCAGTTACGTGATTTTATTTCTGAAATTTCAATTTTATTTGATCATTCAACACATATTTACTAATGGACATCATACCACAAATGAAAGCTAGCTAAGACCTCAACAGAGTTTAAACTCAACGCAGATGCCCTTTGATTTACCATAAAGTTACTAAAAACTTATTGTAAATAAAAAATATTGAAAATATTATGAATTGAAAATTAATTTAATGCACTTCATCTATGAATAGCATAGCTTAGGCCATCCTACTTTAAACACACTTAAAACACAAACTACATACTACATTTGGATAAAGTCCTCTAACATAATCCCTACCTTATAATAAAACAAGTCCCTGACTTATAAATGACTTCCATTCCAGGACATCTGCAAGTTGGGTCTGTTTGTATGTCTGATAAAGTGTATCTTCTACACTTGTGAGACAAATACAAAATGCATATTGCTTTGTGCTTCCTGGCAGCCCCTTCCCCTCTTCCTTCCCCACCTCTCCCCACGATTTTTCCTCTTGCTTCTGGACCTCTTGGCTCTGATCCAGCAATGGGCTGCTGCCCACTAAGACAAGAGGCACACAACAGCACCCTGGGACACTGTCCTGCAGACATGCGAGCTACGTCCATTATTTGTTCACATCTATGGATGTTCATAAGAATACGAGATCTGTTCCTGTCATGCCAAAGCATCACAGTAAACCTTTGAATACTACGAAATAGATTAGACACTTAAAAAAGCTTCTATACAAACAATGATTATATTTGAAGCAAAAGTCCTAGGTACTATGAGAGGGCATTACAGAAGATACCGTTTTTAGTGGAGATTCAGAAAACACTTTGCAGTAGAAACAAAACAAAGATGAGTTATTAGATGTGAGTGTGCAAGGGCACAGATTTAAAGAGTCAGTCCATAACAATCTTGATAGCCATGCAAATCATTCGTCCCCCAAATTAGAATCCATTTAGATGTTTTTAAGCTGAAAAGAACATGTTTCAATGTTGGTTTCGTATTCATTTTTGGCCATAGCAATAAATGCAAGGACATCTGTTCAGTACTAAAGAAGTATGAACATATAAGACGATTGTAACTATGGCTTAACAGCAGCAGTGTGTAGCCAGCAGGTATTTTCTGGTGGGATTCCTAAGATTTGTATGGGATGAATTACAGAAGAAAGAAAATCTTGGCAATGATTCTTGAGCTTCTAGACTGAACAGGCAGTGCACGTTTAGCTCAGCCACAGTTCTGCGAACAGATAAGGAACGATAGTTGGGAGCAGGAAGGGTCAAATACTAATCACTATGCTCCAGTGTTCTACTCAAGAGAAAAATAATATAGAAATATTTACCTAAGACTGTTCAGTAGGTAGCAAGATAAACAGAATTGACACTCAGAGATCTGATGTTCATATGCGTGAAGAATTGTAGGGGTTGAATATGTACGGTAAAAATATTCAACACTGAACACAGAAAGTTTTATTAGCTTGGATAAGAAAGATAAAAATGATTTTAGGAAAAGGGACAGTCAAAAATCTGAAAACCAGGTAAATTGGATTTCCTAGAAAAAGATGTTTTTAACATTTATTTTCTCAAGTGTCAACAGTTGTTCTTTCATAAGAAGGTCTTTGTAAAGGTAGAGGCAGTGATGAAGACTAAGAGGAGGGCTTAGCTTTTAGAAGAATGAGACACTAACTCAGTGGTAAGAGGCAGTATGCCTGGGTGCATATACGTGTTTAGACTTACTAGTAGGAAAATAAATCAGAATGGCACTGGTCGTTTGGTCTGCCAGGGTCTTGATGATTTTGACCACAATGTTCTGAGGAGCTGTCTTTGCCACTTTGGGATTCAATGGGCCTCTATGTTAATTCTCTGGACACAGGGCTGTAATTACATTTTCCAGGTGATTCACCACACACAGTCCTGTTCACATTCACCACCCACATCTACAAGTATAATTATTGCTTCTTCACTTTGAAGGCAAATGCTCAGTTTACTCACCACATTTCACAATAATCCATGGTCAAACTTGCTGCTTCAGTAACCAGTCAGCTTTTCTCTTTTATTTTATTTAATTTTCTTAGTTATTTTCTCATTTATTTATTTATTTATTTATTGAGTGAGTGAGTGACTGAGTGAGTGAGTGAGTGAGTGAGACAGGGTCTCACTTTGTAGTTCCAGGCTGGCCCTGAGCTCACTTTGTAGCCCAGGAAAGTCTCAAACTCAGCAATCCTCCTGCCTCTGCCTCCCAAGTGCTGGGATTACAGACATGAGCCACCACACCTGGTTGTATTTTTTAAATTGAATTATTTATTGGTTCATTTTATAGACAGCTCACAATCACACTCAACATTGGGGAATTTGTACCAGTATATGGCATGAGTTAATTCTCATTTATACCCATATCCTTACCCACCCAACCCCCACCCCCTATATACATGTTATTTCTTTTTCTTTCCAAATCATACTTATTTCCCCTCATTACTTTCCCCTACCATATTCCCTTTGAATATTTCCTATTTCACAAAATCTATCATACATTCTAGAACTCATTGGCATCTATCAGTTCTCATACCAGAGAAAAGATATGGTATTTATGTATCTATGATCTATTTATTTTACTTATTAGTGTGTCGTCAAGGTGTTGCGGTATCAGGGATTGAACTCGGGCCCTTGTGCTTCCAAGGTAGGTGCAGTATCACTTGAGCTAAATTCCTGGTTTTCATTTATTTTCTTATCCTCAATATCTGGTCTTTCCAAGGTCAAGACACAATGCTCTTCCCTCTTTGAGGAGAGGAATCACTGTTTGACAAATTTCATTTATAATCTTTTATGAATTCCCAGTAGATCAGTAGCCTCCAGAATTTGCTAATAATTTAATCTAGATAAAAATCACTTTAGCCCCACCCAACAAAGTTTAGTTGATGTCAGTTTCAGTCCTTGGAAGTCATTACTGAGGTCTACGATTCAAGGTCTGTGTGCCATTTATGGACACATGTATTAAAGCTTTTTCTGATATAAACAACCAAAAATAATGTTCTCTTGTCATAATCTACTTAATGCAAACAAATACCAAGAATTCAATTCAATAATGCTAATTCAATATAGCATGTTCTTTTCTGTTAATCCATTTTAAGATTCAAAACAATCTTTGAAAAAGGCTTTACCATTGTCCTCTTTTACAGATTAGTGGGTGAGGCACAGAAATGTTAAGTAATTTTCTCAAAGCATCCACCTTTAAATCAATCGGGCTATTCTGAAATCACTCAAGGTCCTTATAAGATAAAGTACACAGTGTTCAGAAGGAGAATGGTTTTAAAGTCCATCTCAAAATAGCCACTTGATGTACTGTCACATACTCAAATTAGAATGTCAAATGTAAATACTTGCAGATAGATAAACTTGAGGATAAAAAATGATGAGGCAGCCGAATTTAATAAAACAAGAGCTTTTATCACATAAAAGTCTTTTACTGGGCACCATTTGAATGAGATAAAGGCCTTTCATTCTGCTTCATCAAACACTGAGGACTTGCATGTGAAATATAGTAGGTCAGATTTATTTTCTAAGTGGCAGACAAAACTGCACATTTTAATTAAATTTAAAATGTCCACCAGGAACAATAATATTACATGAGACACGGGCTACAGCATGTTAGGGAACATGGAATGTAGCTATTGAACCATGATAATAACTCCTGGATTAAAAAACAGTGAAAAGCATTATGTTATGACATGGCTGTCATTCAGTTATAGATCACTATGAATTGCATATAGCTTTAAGTTATAATGTTGATTATTTAAATTAATTATCATTTACTGGTTCATTCCATTTCCTTTTGGCTATTTGTTGTTTTCATGAGAGAATAATTATTGTAACAACCAAACACTGGACATGAAACACAATAATTTCAATCTGGGGAAACGAGTATGCGTATATTTCTGAGTATCAGGCAAGGAGCCAATTCCAGAAAGGAAACCATGGAGGAAGATGGCACATTGGACACCTAACCTTCTCCAAGAGACTGAACAAAACAGGCGTGGAGCTGCCTGGTAAGGAGGACGTCCAGAGAAAGCCCCGGGGTGCAGGGCCAGAGCCAGGGACCAGGGACAAGCCAGTCACTGGACTCAGAACCGCCGGAGGAACCGAGATCCCCGGGCGGAGTGGAGGCGGTCAAGTAAAGAGAGAGGAGCCGTCCCGGAGCCGGCCATGGCGGAAGAGGAAGCGCTGTGCTGTGCCGGAGGGACCCGCCTCCGTCCGTCCGCACCCGAGTCCGCTGCGGCGAGACCAGAGCCCCGCGCTCTTCCTCCGTCCCCGGACGGACAGGTCAGTCACCGCAGAAGGAGCTGCCCGGGGAGCGAGGACACTGCTCTCAAAGGAGTGCCGGGCGTGGGGAAGTGGAAGGAGACCAGTCCGGACCCGTGGATCCCCAGGAAGAACGATCCGGATCTGTGGGTTCCCCTGGGGGCTCAGCGTCCGGTCATGTCTCACACCAGGACGCACCGACAGAGGGCGCCAGGGGCGAGGCGCCCGGGCTCAGCCTCCAGGAGGAACTGTCTGGGGCTGTTTCAGGGAGCCTCGCAGCGTAGAAACTCTGGACAGAGCCTTCTCGGTCTCATTCCAAATGCTGTAGCAACTGTGTGTGTGTGTGTGTGTGTGTGTGTGTGTGTGTGTGTGTGTGTGTGTGTGTGTGTGTGTGTGTGTGTGTGTGTGTGTGTGTGTGTGTGTGTGTGTGTGTGTGTGTGTGTGTGTGTGTGCATT
>PVIC010015755.1:0-34803 GCA_004025085.1 Thryonomys swinderianus
GCCGTGAAGCGATTTTCAAAGCTGTGAGTGGGAGCTGTGAATACTAGAGACTAAAGAATTAGCTCACACGCTTAACAATTCTGTTCTAAACAACCGAGAAGGTGGTTGGAAAGAACACGGAGCCCTGCTTTGAAATTGCCCACTTTTCCATAAACATTCAGTTTTATTAATAGATCACGTGGCTGGACTGTTCTAGCAGTAATGCCAACCAAACTGGGCCTCACACTGTCCGCTAAATGCGCTGCACTCTTTGGGCCTGGGACTCAGGGAGGAGGTAAAAGACCCTCTGTGATAAGTTTCCAGAAACCTTTTATTCTGTACAGGAGCCTGTTGAACAGCACATTAAGGAAAAGGTTATTATGCACATTTTCCCTCCGTGGACTTAGCCTGTAAAATCATCCCGAGACTTCTCCCCGTCTTTTATCAGAGTATAGCAAAATCTCTACACAGAAAAATAAGAGCTTTAAGTGCAAGACAAAATAAAGGCATGCCTGGTAATCAGTACTCTTCTAAAAAAGTTGTCAGTCAACCATCAGAAAGTGTGTATCCAGCAGGTATCAAAGGAACTTGCAAAGATAGCTTTGGATAATCTTCTGTTAAAGCAGAATTCTTTTGACGGCACTATGTCCCATTCTTTCTTCTGTTTTGAAATTTCCTATGAGCTTGAATCTCCCTCTTTTACTTTTCAACAGCAAAGTACACTCGCAACACGGCTTTACTGTTGTCCTGCCAGTAACCCTAAAGCCTGAAAGGCCACTTGGCTTAACTTGGTTACATTCTGCTGCCACAGCATTCTTGTTGTTGTCACTTAGGGACCAGACCGGACGGCAGCTTTGGGGTCTTGCTGTGGGGCTTGTCTGTGACACCAGATGTTTCTTGGCCTCCGCTTCAGTTGTGACTCGGGAGGATATGGATGCGCCTTCTTCATGCTGGACGATCTTCTCACTCAGGATTGTCAGGTTTATTTCCTTGCTTGCTCTCCGGATTTCACACCAGGATGGTGTGACGCGTAGAGAGGTCCCTTGTGAGGTCCGAGGTAAGAACCCGGCTTTTCCATCTGGAGCCTGTTTAACCTTGTGCTGGTTGTGCTGAATTTAACTTCTCAGTCTGTTTCTTAATCCAAAAAAGGAGGCGCCCCTGCTTTGTGGGTGGACAGTGGGAATGGTTGAGGTTATCCATGTGACCCTGACCTTACCTGCCAGGCCCTGGGTAGCCGCGTTGTGGTAGATACATACCCCCACCCAACGCCCTCATTGGCTGGTATGTCCTGTTTGAAACTCTCACTGGAGTGTTATCCCACTGAGGTTTTTAAACCATGGAAATTTAATGTGAGGTGGAGCCTCTAGGGGGCGACTGGGAGGAGACAGAGAGGGAAAGGCGGGACTGAAGGAGGAGGGTGACCAGTTGGAGCACGCTGTGCAATTTAGCCACTTAGGAAGACCGGGAGCAAAATAATAAGTGCTAAGAGGGATGGAGAAAGTAGCTTAATGTGAAGAGCCCTGGTTCAATCCCAGTAACACCAAAAAGGAGGAGGAGGAGGGAAGGGAAGGAGGAAGAGCTAGAAGAAGAAGAAAGATGAGGACACAGACACGTTCCTTGTCTGTCACCAAATGATACAGCACAGACTATATGATTCCAAGACTACTGATGAGAAGGTCCTCTCCATATGCGTTACCTTGACCTTGAACCAGCTATGAACCAAAAGACACCTCTTTGCTCTGTGAGATGCTTCGTCTGTGGTATCGTGTTATTAGCAACCGAAAACATACTAATACCATATCTTATACCTTAAAACCTGTGCATATTTTCACACTACATGGTACATGGTAAAATCACCTTGGTGGCTGTGATTCAGTTAAAGCCACTGTGATGGGGAGAATAGCCTGGAATTACTCAGAAGGCAATATAACCAGAGTCCTTAGAAGGAGGGTGCAGGGGAGCAGGGGAGACACGGGCATGCCGCTCTGCTGTGGGCCATGAGCAAGGAACCCAATGGTCTCTAAGGGGGGGGGGCAGCTGGAAATAGTTCCTCCTCCGCAGCTTCCAGAAGGAAGAGAGTCCTGCTGACGATCCTTTGTACACTTCCGGCCTCCATGACTGTAGGATAACACAGTCCAGTTGTTCTATACGACGGTATTTAAGACCTTGTTACAGCAGCGCACAAAACTCATGGACAATCTGCTACTCTGTATAGGAAATTGCTCATATCTTTGCCCCCCATCCCGGCCCCGGTGATAACTCTATTTTGCTCACTCTGTGGCATTTATAACATAGGCTTATATGTTGGTTCTTTGTCTCACTTTAATAGAATATAACCTTTATGGGGAGGGAGGATCGCTGTTTTCACTAATTTATCCCTTGCTCTGACAAGTGCCTGGCACATAGTAGGTACTCAGAAACTCTTTCTGGGATCTAGCAGAATGTAGTGCTGAGGGCGTAGCTCACTGGTAGAGTGCTTAGCATGTGCGACGATCCCTGGCCATTTATGTATCCTAACGTAAGTGCCCCACAATTGCCAGACACCGAGAACATGTCAGCAGTGCAGAATTTCTAAAGAGTAAGCTGCAAGCTGTACCCTGCATCACAAGTTCATTCCAGGGGTGCTGGGGATTCTGCTCCCCCTGCCCCAGGGGGAGGTGGAACACCCAGCCTGCTGATTCAACCAAGGGCGCTAGGCAACTATGATCTCTGTGCAAGGCATGATGTGGAGATGTATTTCAGGATGTCAACAGTGGGTAGCTTATAAAAGTTGGAGGTTTTTATTATTTTTAGTTAAGGTCACAAATGCTCTGCCCCTGTCCTTCACACACTTCTGTGCATGAAGCAAGTTTTAGTTCGGAAGGAGCGACATCCGGTGACCTCTCCTTCATCTTAATTGTTGCGTGGCTGAGAGTGGCCTTGGAGCTTAGAATGCACATTGCAGGGGGGGGGGGGGGGGGAGACTGAGCCCGAAGATGGAGTTCGTCCCGGGTTCCCGCTGGGCTTTCTGGGCCCCTCCGTCTCCAGTTGCGCCTTCCTCCCATGCTGCCTTGCGCTGCTGGCCCACAGCTCTTGGCCTGCCTGACTCTGCCCGCCCCCCTCTGTTGACCAAGTATTTCAGTCAGCTTCCCTCGCACTGGCATGCGGGTGTTTTTGTTGTTGTTGTTGTTGTTGTTGTTGTTGTTGTTGTTTTGCCTCAAGTCTTTCACATTATTGCTCATCAGCCATTTCATTTGTTCTGTTGTTACTAGTGTCATAGGAAAGGCTGACTGTTCTAATAAACTGCATTATTTATTGCTAAAATCTGCTGACACAAATGTCTAGTGAGAAGTGCCCTGTTAGACTGGGCTCATGGGATTAAAGGCATCTGGTGCAGGCTTTCTGTTTTAATATACCTATTCATTCATTGATTTATTGATTCATAATAGTTGTAAGTATCTGTTACCTGCTGGGCCCACAGGATGGATGGAGAATAAGAGACATAATCCAAGCCCTGATGAATGTAATAGTCCAAAAGAAAGATTGACATCTAATAACAAGCATGTTGAGCCTATCATGAGAACCACCAAGATTGTAGATGAACATATAACCCACTCAGTATTAAGAAGTTATTCAGTGAATGGCTACTACGTACGAAGGATAATTTTTAGGTACTGGATATTCAATAGTCAATAAGACTAAGAAAATTCCTGATCTTGAAGAATTTGTAATCTATTAGAAGAAAGAGAAATGACAAGTAAGTAGATAATGTCAGCCAAGAAGAAATGCTGTAGAGAAAGATAAGGAAGCAGGAAGATAGGAAGGGAAAGGGAGTGGTCAGAAAGTAGCTCTCAGATTTCATCTCAATTGACCTTTTAATCATGGAGCTCAGGTCATCTTAGGCTATTTGGAAAGTAGCTTTAAATCAGGGGAAACATTCAAAGATATCCGGAAATTTTCAGGATGGCGAGCAACACTGTCGTCATCATCCATTTAGGATGGGTCTTCAGTCCAGCCAGCAAATGCTACGCACATTCCCAGTAATGCTCCCTAAGAGCATGCTGTACTCATGCCATGAGCAGATGGGACTTCGACTCCTAAAAGAGCTAGGCAGTAAGTTTTTAAAAATCAACAGCTACCAGCCAAGAGTAGGAAAGGTAATTCTGAGGGGAAAAAAAGAAGAATTCAATGTTGGCATATGGTGTGCTTAAATAAGATAAATATGTGATTAGCAACTTCCTGGACTAGGCACTCTTCCTCTGCGCCCCTGAGAGGGCAATATTAGCATGTGGTATCACTGACAAGACAGCAGCACAGTAGAGACTGGCCATGGGTATGGGAGAGATGTACCCAGCGCCTCCTCCACACAGGAGGTGAGGCGATTGAAATTGGGGCCAGGAGACCTTCTCTTCTCTGCCTTTTCTTCTGTTCCTTGTCTTCACCTTGAGTCCGTGTTTATACCTTGTACCCCTGGCTAGTTCTACTTCTGCTTCTAAACACAGGGCAGATAGCATTTTTACATAGGCCCTTCTTTGAGCAGTGCTTCTGAACAAAGTAAGGGTAATTACTTCCTCCTACATTCTAGCTTCTATGCAATTATAATTTTGTCTCACATCATGGGGTATAACTATTTGATTACACATCTCTCATTCATCTCTGTTTTCCCTAAGCCTTACCCAACTTCCCCCACATTTCTGTAATGTGAAGAATTACCTCGCAGCCTTGTTAAGTATCTGAATTATTGGTCTCTTCCTGGAGGTTTTTATACTGTTAGGTTTAAATTTTTAAATTTTATTAGTATCCATTTGCATTGCATGAAATTTACATTTATCTTACCGAGTAGGTACATGTGATTCTTTTTTTTTGAGACAGGGTCTCACTTTGTAGTTCAGGCTGGTCCAGAGCTCACTATGTAGTCCAGGCAAGCCTGGAACTCAGCAGTCCTCCTGTCTCTGCCTCCTGAGTGTTGGGATTACAAGTGTGAGCCACCACACCTGGCACTGTGGTGTGTGGTACTAATTGCTGGTGGGCATGAGTCACCTTGCCCAATATCATATCATTGTATGTGGTTACTGGGTTTGAACCAGGGATCTTGCTCTTGCTAGGCAGACACCGGAACCACTGAGCTAAATCTCTGGCCCTTGATTCCTTTTTATTCTCTTTTCCTTTCCCACCTGTTGAACTCCCTATCTCTTAAGTTTCCTTTCCCCATTTGTATTTTTATTATTATTATAGTTCAGTTAACAGCACTCAATATTTGGTACATTTGTGTACATTTGGTACATGTGCATGAAATTTGATTTCATAGTTCTTTGTTCTATTGTTCTAACAAGTATTGCAGGCAAAATTGGAACACCAACACGTAGTACCACTAAGGAAATGAAATTTTTAAAAGCACAGGTTAATAGAACATTCTTTTCTTTTAGATTATTGATCCAGGAAATGTAGCATTCCAGAACTGTGTGTCAGGTTTGGTTCCTAATTTGAATGAACTTGAGAAAAAGACAAATACTATAATGAACTGTGCCACTCTTTGGACAGGAGTGAGTGAATTCAGAAGCGACTGGTTGGGCATGGTGGCACAGTTCTACAATCCCAGCTACTCACTCGAAAACTGAGTACCACGGTTTAAAAGCTACATCGGGAACCTTATTGAAACTCCATCTCAGAATAAGCAAGGCTGGGGATACAGATCAGCGGTCAAGTACTTATCTAGAACATGTGAGGCCCGAGGTTCAATCCCTGGCTCCAGGAAAAAAGTAAAAATAAACAGTTGCTGCTGATATTGTTATTTGTCAACACTGGTACACATTAAGCAATAGTTTTCAACTGGGTGAACTTGTCCTTCAGGAAATATCTGGCAGTGGATGAAGATATTTGGTTGTCACATGTAGAAAGCAGAACAACAGGATACTGCTAAGCAACTTGCACTGCAGAAATCAGCTGTCCTCAACAGTTACCTGTCCCCAAATGTTAGCGGTGTTGACACTGAGAAACTGCATTAGACTCGCCTGAAAACTTTTAAAACTCCTGGCACCTGGGCCTCTCCCCTGGCCAATGACTTCCATGGTCTACAGACAAAAACTGGGTTTGAGCACTCTAGACTTTCTCCTAATCATCCCAGCATGCAGATGGAGCTGAGAGCCTTTGCTTTAGAACTAGGACGGTAGGAGAAGTAGACTCTGGAACCTAGTTTTAAGTGTGAGGGTTGCTACCTATTATCTAGAAAATTAGGCGCTTAGCTTCCAACTATCTGCTTCTTCACCTGTAAAACAACACCTACGTCAGACGGTTATTATAAGGATTAAAGGGATAATGCATGAGGTGGTGCTTTGTAGCTATGATACAAAAGGAAGATGTCATGACTGCACCCTGTTTGGGCACCAGTCCGAGTGACAGAACAGGGTGGGTTACTTCTGCAGCACCATAAATATGTTCCTGTTTTGAAATTCACCCGTATGATTTGGCCTAAAAGTGTTCCATGGGAGAGAAAGAGGTGAGAAAATTCACACGCTTAGTGCTGTTTGATATGCTTAAATTTATATGAGGTTCTTAGAAAACAATTCATTTGGTTTTTGAAAAGTTTAAAGCTGGGTCTGCAGTCTACCAGCTATATGCAGATAATCAGTCTCATCACAGGCCACGCCCAGAAGGTCACTGATCTTGTATAGCTAAGGTTGGAGCTAAGGGTAGGAGACACTATGGAATTGTTTAAGGAGTGTGATAGTTACATAGCTTTGGACCTGTGCTGGGTTGATGAGTTAAGAGTAATGATTAGTTAATTCTTAAATCCTTTGCCACCTCGGAGTGAGTTTTTTAACAACCATTCTAGATTATTACATGATGATTTTAGAGTTTCTAGCACAGACTTGGCTAGATGATAATCACTGTTTATTTTCTGTTTTATTTTGTTTGTTTATTTTTGAGACAGGGTCTTGCTTTGCAGTTTAGGCTGGCCCTGAGCTCACTATGTAGCCCAGGCAAGCCTCGAACTCAGCAATCCTCCTGTCTCTGCCTCCCGAGTGCTGGGATTACAGGCGTGAGCCACCACGCCTGGCCCTGTGGTATGTGGTATTGATTGCTGGTGTGAGTTACCACACCCACTATTGTTGTATGTGGTTACCAGTGATCAAATCAGGGACCTTGTACTTGCTAGGCAGGAGCCGGAACCACTGAGCTAAATCTCTGGCCCTCACTGTTTATTTTTTGCCATCAAATAATTTGGAACATGTTATCTTTATGTTTTCATTATCACGAGGAGTTTATTTGGTAACAGAAGAGTTAATTCGCGGGCTGCAAAACTGGTGTCTGTTGTGCTGAGAGAACTCTGGACTCATCCCTCTTGCTGAGAGAGGGAGTTAATCAGTGTGCATGAAGACCTCTGACTGATGGAACAGAACTTCAATCGGTGCATGGTTTGCTTCTCGATGTAAGTCCGGGCTCTCCGAGAAGCAGACCGAGGGAGGCTGGAGTGAGCCCGGGGAAGGCCATGTCCTGTCATCTCTTCTCGGGCCCACTCGGTTTCTCACGTGCAGGCCTCTCCAGCCATTGTCATGCAACATCTAACTTCAGATTCTCAGCATCATTTATGTGCACATGTGTGTTTGTGGGGCAGCTTGTCTTCAGAAGAGACTGATCCCTGGAAGGAAAAGGAAGGATTCATGACATTTGAGGAAAGTGGACAGGAAGACTTTATTCAAGATAGTACTTTTGCACTAGGTGCAGGGCCCACTGTAATGTGGTCTTACAATGAGAGAGAGAAATTGGATTTGACCCAGATTCCAATGAAGACATGTAAGAATTTATACCCAAGAAGCCAATTAGGGGTCAGTGGGTGGAAACTGACTAAAAGGAAACATCCAGTCTCAGGGGAAATCCTGGCTAAACTGACCTAACAGGATTTTTGATGCCTATACGCCAGCTTGGGGAGATATCGCCTGGGGGGATAAAACACTGATCAGATATTGAGGATGATCAGGGTGAGAGATTCTGGCTAAGTGAAATTGCTCAGGATTCTTGTTAAAACTGGGCAATGCAGAGATAAATATGCAAATCACAAAGGTCTCAGTGGAAAAAGACGGGGAAGCCTGCTAGAGTTTGGACAGGGAAAGAATCTTTGTCATACCCAAAACAAGGCTCACTTTAAATCACCTAAAAATTCCCCTGATTAATTCTGTTTCTTTGCTTTGCAAAAGTATCCCCACATTTGTACTCACAAGTCATTCAAATCTCCACCCAGAAATTAAAACAATTTCCAAGTTATTTGATAATTTGTTTGGAGGGAGAATTCTTCTAATGTGGAACACATTTCATATGAAGAAGCAAATCTACTTCAGGAAAAAAAAAAACTACTTCAGAAGGAAAACATAAAGCCCTAAGGTAGAGCTAAATGAATAATAGATTTACCTTGTGAGGAATTAAGGGCTAAAAAACAGAACAGACCTTTTAGAAAGCAGTTTAGGAGTCTGGAAAAGTTTTTTTTTTTTTTTTTTTTCTTAAATGTCTCCTGTACCCTGAGTTGCTTAAGAACCAAACCTCTACTGAACTTTCTAGTTCATATGCCACATTGTTTTCAAAGTGTCAGAAAGACAGCCTCCTCTGTAGTTTATATGATCTAGAGTTCTCACACTCTGGTAAGCAAAATAATCAGCCCTTAGTGAAATAAATCAGTAGTTTTTCTAATATAACTACACTAATGCATTTCAAACTCAGTATGTTCTACCTTATTAATAATGTTAATTTTAGCACTGTAGATAAGACGTAACTATAAAGTTACATCTGGTTTAAGGACACAATGTCAATATTGTGAAGTCATAATTTATGTAACAGTTTCAAAAATCATTACTACCATCTATGAAGTCCTTTGAAACACAGCTGCCAAATAAATAAAAAACTATCATCAGTAGACGCTCTACTTTTGTCTAAGGGACTGTCTTTGGGAAAAGATACTGAGCAGGGTGTTGCCCTTAAGATTGTAAATTTCCTAGTAGAGAAACAACAAGAAACACATGTGAGATAACTGGAGCACAATTTCAATTTTAACAAACTGAGATTTCACATGTTTGTATGTACAAAAGGCAAACCCAAGCAACACAGCAAGGTCACAATTTAGAAAAGAAAGGAAAGTACAGTGAAAGATACTGAATGTAAAGCTGGACACTGAAAATATAAAAAGGAAGGGTTGTGACCAGTAGAATGGATGGAGCGTTTTCATTAGGGGAAAAGATGTGAATAAATACGGAGGAAAAAACTCATGTACACAACAGATCCTGCTGCATGGCTTACCTGACACATTTTTCTAACCCTTTAGTTCTTGTCTGCCCCTGTGGAGGGTCTAGAAAAGTTAAATATTGTCCTAGCCTCCTGGTGCTCATGTAACCGTAAGACTTAGTTCTGGAGTAGCATTCTGCTTGGGGTTTCGGGCACAGTGTTTGCTTTCTGGATGAAAGAGGACAGCTGTGGTTTGGGCCACTCTTTCCCGTGTCTCCATTTTCCCTGGTTGAATGTGAATACGGCTCCAGGTACTGCAGTTGGCATCCTGTGACCAGGAGGGAGATACCTAGATATTCACGAAATAGAACCTCAAGATTGTTGATTTACTATGTCAACTCACAGGCCACTCACTTCCCAACTGACTTTATCATGAGGAAAAAATAAATCACATTCATATAACCCACTGCAACTTTCTGTTACTTTCAGGCAAAGACAATTCTCTTTGGTAGAACACAGGAGGAGATTGTGTGAGAGTACTCATTGGATTATGAGACCTAAAAGAATCTGTTCTTGAAACTGTGCGCAATGGGAAGCCACTGAATATCATTCAAAAGGGGACACAGAATAACACAGCTATTTAGTGTAAATCTTGCCAACGACTAGAAAGAACGATGTCATAGACAATTTGGAAGAACTAGAAGCAGCATAGTTAATACTGAAGAGGAACCTCACGTATAGTAAATTGAAACTATTTTTTCACACTGTAATTCAGAATTTAAGCCAACCAGAGAAGTGTGATTTCTTTTCTATGCACTTTATGGGTTCTATGTACATGTACAACTCCACTCAGAGAATGTAAACATTATGCACTGTGATCATGTACTAATAAAAAAGGTGAAATTTGCATAAAATTTTATGTGTTTGTTTGTGCATCTCTGACATGTTCTCATTTCCATACAGTGGTGGTGAGCAGACTTTTCTATGAAAAACCACTGAGTGAACATTTTAGGCTCTACAGACCAGACAGTCTCTGTTGCAACAAACCAGCTCAGCTGTCGTGGAGCAAAAGCAGCCACAGACAACATATAAATATTAATGAATGTGACTCTGTTCTGATAAAAGTGTATGTGTAGAATTAGGTTATAAGCTGGGTTTTATCCTGAAGGGTATTGTCTGACAATGACTGACCTAGAGCATTGGAAACAAGTCTTTTTTAAAGTGGAAAAGGGCTATGAAATACATTCAGAAAATAGTTTATATGCTTTAATTTAATATGCATATACACAAAAGTCAGCTCTACTCTTTAAAATGTAAGTTGTTTTGTGTATTTTCTGTAATTTTTAGGGTTTTGCTGATGAACCAATGCAATGTAGGGTCGCTAATGTTTAAATCAAGACCTTCTATCATAAAAATTCATTGAACACAAGGGTTGAGATTGTAGCTCAGTGGCAGAGTGTGTGCTGAGTACGTACAAGGCATTGGGTTCAATTCTCAGCTATACGCACACGTGTGCACAAACACACATACGCACAAATTTGCTTGAAGCTTTTAAAAATTTATCATTTGGATATTTTCTTCCTCTTTCACAATACCTATCATGCATTCTGGACCTCATTTACATCTTCAGTTTCTCATACTAGAGAAACAATATAGTATTTAAAAAGGGAAAAGAAAAAGGGGCCAGGAGAAAGTAAAGAATGGAAAAAATGTTCAATGGTAAAACAAAAATAAATGGAAACAAAGTTTACAAATATAGGAAGCAAGGAATTGTAGGGAGGACATGGGGAATGGGAAACAAATGGGAATCAAAACATATAGGGCCAGGGATTTAGCTCAGTGGTTCTGGCATCTGCCTGGCAAGCACGAGGTCCTGAATTCAATCTCCAGTAACCACATATCACAATGATAGGTGTGGTGGCTCGTGCCCGTACCCCAGCACTCGGGAGGCAGAGGCAGGAGGATTGCTGAGTTTGAAACTTGCCTGGGCTACATATGGAGCTCAGGGCCAGCCTGAATTACAAAGCGAGACCCTGTCTCAAAAAAAAAAAAAAAAATTTTTTTTTCACAGTCATCCTTAGCTAGACATAGTTAAAAGAATGCCCTGTGTTCTAAGGCATTTTTTTTTTTAGTTTTATCTCTCAGTTGTATTAAACCAATCCAGTCTCATACCATTAACGTTTCCACTGATCTACAGTGTCCTACTGTTTCTTTAGACAAGAGTCTTATTGGTGTTTGCAATGAAATGTATTATCGGCTGGGAATTTAGCTCACCACTTGCTATGCCTGCCTCACAAGTGCAATGTCCTGAGTTCAATCCCTGGTACTAACCCCCCCCAAAAAGATTTACTATCTTAAATCTTGGATCAGACATACTATGAGGTCACTTTAAGCATTACCGTCTTTATCAACTGGGTGCTAAGATTGTCTTACCTCCCTCTAACGAACCATGCCGAGAGCTGGCTGCCTGCTTTGGTTTTGAATCCAGAAGTAGCAGAATGTTACCATAGTCTGCCCTTCTCTCTTCAGAGCCTTCTCACTCTGTAAATCTACACTGGGTTTTCTGCCAGGATTAGAACTATATTCAGCATCTTTGGCTCAGTAATTCTCACCAGAAAGGCATAGATTTCTGAGTTTGGAATTGAGAATTAAGATTAGTGGAGGTAAGGGCAGTGGGTGTAGTGTGGTTATAGTATGAAAAGTCACATTTAGTACTATGACAATGCAATGTAATATTTTGGGGGAAAAATGGCTTTTAATTTAAAATTTTGCAAGTAAAATTCAACCATCCTCCTGGCTACCTGGAACACACAAACATTGGTGACTTTGCAGCAGGGGCGACAGAATGTATTTTTATTTATTTTTTTAAATTGAGTTTATTTATTTTTATTTTATTTTTTTGAGAGGATCTCATTTTGTAGTCCAGGCTGGCCCTGAGCTCACTATGTAGCCCAGGCAAGCCTTGAACTCAGCAATCCTCCTGTCTCTGCCTCCCGAGTGCTGGGATGACAGGCGTGAGCCATCATGCCCAGCATTGTGGGGTGTGGTACTGATTACTGGTGGGCCTGAGTCACCACGCCCAATATCATATCATTGTGTGTGGTTACCAGGATCAAACCAGGGACCTTGTGCTTGCGAAGCAGACAGTGGAACCACTGAGCTAAATCTCCGGCCCTTGGGTTTATTTTTTAATATGAGTTTATTTCATATATACATTATGATCACATTCCACATTGAGAATTTGTACCTTGTGCAAATACTTTTGTATCTTGATTCTCATTTTTTCCCTTTTCCTTGCCCTCCTGACAATCCCCTACTCCCATATACATAAACTTTGTCTCCATTTTTTTGTTTCATTTTTACAATTAAATTTTTTCTTTCCCTTCTTTACTTTCCCCTACCTCCCCTTTTCGCTTGAACATTTTCCTCTTATTTCACAATACCTACCACACAGAGCATGCATTTTTAAATTAATAGGGGTTGACACTTAAATTTATCAAAAGAGGCATTGGAAATACCATGTGAAGTCTTTTCTTTTGAGGGAGGAGTTTTACAAAATCTCCAGTTAGCCCATGCTGTGTTTGGACTCGCTGTTCTCCTGCCTCAGCCTCCTGGAACTCAGGCATGTACCACCACATCCTTTCCTCATAGTATTTTTAAAGATCTCCTAGAGGTGTTTTCGGTTTCGGATGTTGTCCATCATTTGCTGCTCTGCATTTTTGCTGTTTGACTCACTACCCTCAGACCACTTGTTTCTTATTTCTTTCTAATTGGGACTCTATTCTTAGCTTCTCCTTAAAAAAAAAAAACTTCACATGTTACTCACTTTATATTTTATTAGCACATTAACAAACGGCTGGCAAGTTTGGGTCATTAGAGTTGCATGTATGTTTGAAGATATAATGGAACCTGCTGCGTAGCCAAAGTAATAAGCCCATCTGAACTTCGGTTTCATCCATAAAGTTAGAGGATAGATGACGGCCGAGGTCTCTTCCTTTAGAAATCCTATCATCTTCTGACAGTCTTGCCACACACGGTCAAGTGGTTAGTTAATACTCACTGAACAAGCATTCTTCAAGCTCAACTCATGGTCAAAACTTTGTGGCTAAGTCCTATCAGTGTTGCAAAAACAGAATGTAAGCTTTTGGTTTTCAAGAAATTATTTTTTTAATTAAAAAATTATTAGTACTTGTTTTCAGTACATAATTACATTCATTGTGGAGAATTGGTACATGTACATAACAGTTAAACATTTTGTTGGGCAGACAAGATATTATAAATAATGTAAACTACAGATGATTTTTATATTTGAAATAGGGCCAGATGAAATACTGCTAGCAGGACAAATATGGCCCAGCACTTGTTTTTGTAAATAAAATTTTCCTTGAACTCAGCCAGACCCATTCTCACATTGTAAGGGCAGAGCTGAATACCACATATATTTCCTCCAAATATTTACAACTTATCAACTTATGGAAGAGTTTTCCAACACTAACATTAGTGTAGCCAAATATCACAAAACAAAAGACTGAATTCCACAGGGGTAACAGGGAGAATACACTTGTTGGAGTTGAGAGGTCAATTTTTTTTTTTTTTTTTGAGACAGGGTCTCGCTTTGTAGTTTAGGCTGGCCCTGAGCTCACTATGGAGCCCAGGCAAGTCTCAAACTCAGCAATCCTCTTGTCTCTGCCTCCCGAGTGCTGGGATGACAGGCGTGAGCCACCAAACCCAGCATTTGTGGTATGTGGTACTGATTGTTGGTGGGCGTGAGTCACCACGCCCAGCATTGTTGTATGTGGTTACCAGGGATCAAACTCAGGCCCTTGGGCTTGCGAGGCAGGTGCTGGATCCACTGAGCTAAATCTCTGGGCCTGAGAGATCATTTTTAAGAAAGCTTCAGAGGGCACCATGGTGAGGTCCAGGAGAAAGACAGAGGGCAAGGTGATTCCAGGTAGGAAAAAGAAAGTATTCAGCTAAGAACTTCTTACTATAATTAGTAAGAAAATGCTGAGAGTAATTCCATGCTGTTTTCATTATATGCTTTTCTTAATGTTGTTACTTTGCTGGCCTTCCAAATAATTAATTTGGAAAAACCTAACCTTTTTAAATATTCTCCACACTGTTGTTCCAAAATCAATATTGATTAAAAATTTACCATCCTCCCTAGAGAAGCAGGAAATAATTCTGCATAGATATTTTTAATGAGTGAAATTTTATGATTCACTCTAAGGATAATTAAAGGAATATATAAGTGAGTTACAAGGAAAATTAAAAGCTGCAAATATAGTCAGAATGCAAATATCAGTATTTATTGTATTTTGATTGAGATACGTCCGTTACCTTTCATTCTTTGTAGACCACCACAAGTCATAACCATCATAATTTTGAAAACTGAATAGTAGCAATAACTACTGTTTCAGGCTGTGATTATGTTTCACTACATGAAATATTGCTTTTGAGATGAAACATGTATGATTATCTTGGTGCCCTAAAAATTTGTAAGCACTGTTAGAGTCAGACATTCGGTCCTATTCTCTTTACACAACTTTTCAGGTTCTAGAATTTTCTTTGCAATTCTCCCCTCCCCCCAAGTCCAAACTGATTTCCCTGTATTTGCATATTATCTTGTATCTTGGAGGTTTTACTGTCTGGAGAAAATTAAGAAATGAGTTACTTCAACTGTGTTATTGTTTGACCAGTGTCTCACTATATAGTGCAGAGTGACTTTGAACTAGCGGCAGAGCCCAGGCTGGCCTTGAATTTTCAATCCTCCTGCTTTGGTCTCCTGAGAACCAGGATCATAGGCATGGGCTAGTTTACCTGGCTTTAGTTAAACTTTTATTAAACATTTACATGGCTTATGAGACAGCACTAGGATATGGAGGATTCTATTCACTCTTAAAACATCCTGTGCTCTATTCTTCTGTGCCTGCTACTGCACTCAGCCCAAGAGACACAGAGATGGACAGCTTGTGAGTCACTTGTGGTGTGTCACAGACGGTGGTCTAAGAGTGACCCCCTGATACTTATGAAAATATGCAGTAGCTTACAACATATTTAATAGTTCAGCCTCCAAAACAAGCTTACTCCATAGATCACTTGAGGAATACACATATTTTACTAGGCTCCTTTATTTCTGTGTATCATGGCTGGGGGAAAATCATTCCTGGATTTCAAGCATCCGTGGATCAGAATTTGAAAACTGGCCACCATGTATAAATTTAACTGGCAGGTATAGCTTTTCATTTGAGAATGTTTTTATAAACATTCCACTTCTTCACTTTCTTAAAAAGTTAAGAACTCTAACATCACTGGAACTATATCTCTTGACTCAAACTGAAGACTTTTCCCCAATTTGAACACAATCTGTGTGTTCCTGTTGGTCCACAGCATTCCTTCCTGTCTCAAACTCTGGTCAGCATTAGCCGAATATCTGCCATAACTAGAACTTCTAATCACTTGATGTCATGAAATCATTTGATTTCATTTTAATTTAAAAATGCAGTCTCTGTATGGTAGGTATTGTGAAATAGGGAGAAAATGTTCAAACCAAAAAGGGAAATCATGACTTTCATGTAATCATTCAAGTGAATAATTACATTATTTTTAAAAAGAAAACAAAACAAAAAAAACCCTCTGCTAATATTACCGCAGTTTATCTGTGTCCTAGGAAACATCATGGCAGGATTTGATTCTATGCACAGCCTCTGAAAAGTCTTACAAAGTGTGGAAATTGAGGGTCCTGAAGCAGAAAGCAGTCAAGATATTTGAGCAGATGGCCCTTTTTAGTCTTGCAGCTCACATGGGCTTGGATTGGGCTGTTGAACATGGATATCAGGAAACAGAATTGAAATCTCATTTTGTTCTAAATCTAGCATTTCTATAGCAATTGTCACCATGGTATCTTGATGTGTTCTGACAGGAAATTTCACTTTTTAAAAAATGTGGTAATGAGGGAAAGAGAATCTCCTTCCATGCTTAACCTCAGAGGCACTTCTTCCGCGAAGAGCGCAGAAACCTGTGTGTGGAGGACAGAAGCTCCAACACAGTGTGACTCAGCCGGCCCTGGTCAGGCTCTTAAGGACGAGATTGCCAACATCAAGCTGGAAAAAAACTTTGTGAAGGCTGGAAGGTCGTTCGGGCCCAAGTACTCCTTGTGGCGCTCCCCCCAGTACTCAGGCCCTTGTCCATATGAACCTCCTTTAATCCTGACCGCAACCCTGCGGGCTAGTACAATGATCCTTGACTTTTAAGAGACAGAAACAGAATCACTGAAAAATCAGGAAGTTGCATCAGGTAACAAGGGAATCGCGCTCCTCAGATCCTTGCACAAATCTTAGCAGTCTCCTCATTCAGCCCCCACAGGAAGGCTCCAGAGGGCCATGAGGGTGCTGTTGACATAGACCAGCTGAGCCACTCCTCCTGCACTTGTGAAGCCTGGGTACCTCTGGGCCCTGTGACACTGATGGAAAATGTTTTCACGTGGGGTTTTCTGCACACAGAAGTGAGACATGATGGGCTTGGGCAGTGCTTGCTGGACTGGCTCTAAATCTCTTTTCCTCACAGTCATTAAATAGTATTCAAAGCCAAGTGATGATGATGGAACTGAGATGATCTTAAACCTTGTCAGGCCGAAAGTTTATGCTCATGCTCTAAATTTCCTTGCGCTGGTTTTTGGAGAAGGAGCCTTTAGGAAGCAATTAGGGTTAGATTAGTTTGTGAGGGTAGGGTCCTTAGAGGAGATTAGTGACCAAACAGGAGGAGGTTCGCTCTTCTCACCCCAGGTCTCTTTCCCTTTGCACAGACTAAGGAAAGACCTTGTTTGGACACTGAAGGAAGTTGGCTGCTTGCAGACCAGGAAGGATGCTTGAACAAGAATCAGTACAGTCTTAATGTTGGACTTCTCACCCTATGGAGTAGGAAAAATAAATTTCTGCTCCCATAAATAAATTAAGCCACCTCATCTATGACATGCTGTTACAGCAGCTAAACCTGAGTAAGAAAAAGTGATCTTATTTTCAGTAGTTCCCCATCCAAAAAAGCAAGCTTTCCTACAATGCATACTGTTAATGAGAACTGCTTTCGATAAACTTCAGGGTGGCATGAAACAAGTCTGTGTAGAAACACTTCTGAGCAGCACCAAGGCCCCTCACATGCCTCAGGCCTGTTATTTCTGCACCAGAAATGAGCTGGCAGTGAAAGTCACTTCCATCCAGGACAGCAGAGGATGAATGTGTGCTTTGGAACAGATATTTCACCGATATTTTTCAGAATATTTATAAATGATCAGCGTGCATATTGATGGTGAGTATCAAGATGCTCTATGACAAGGGCTTAGAATGTTTTAAAATCAGGTTTCTTCTATTTTTTTATCAAAATGAATAAGATGCATCATGCCTTATTTGAATCACATGAACTATAGTGTTTTCCATTAGAAGGCATGAATTTAAAACCTTATGGAAGATAAGCAAGTAATGTGATTATGAGAAATCAGCAAGTAAAGTGAAGTAAAACAGGCCAGGTGGAGAGTGCAGCCAGCTGGAGAAGTCCAGCCTCAGTCTTGGGGATTCAAGATGACCTCCATAGTATCAGCTCATCTGAATATTTGAGTGGTTGGAAAGTTGAGGTTTTGTATTACATTTTCCAATGTCTAAGTGCCGGAAGTCTATCTCTTTATTCAAAAACAAAATACTAGGCCGGGCATGGTGGCTCATGCCTATAATCCAGCACTCGGGAGGCAGAGACAGGAGGATTGCTGAGTTCAAGGTTTGCCTGGGCTACATAGTGAGCTCAGGGCCAGCCTGAACTACGAAGTGAGACCCTGTCTCAAAAAACAAAAAACCCCCAAAATACTATATAAATTCTACCAAACTTGTCTGTTTACTTGGTTTAGCACAGTGATTTAGATTAAGCTGGAGTGTGTGTGTGTGTGTGTGCGTGCGCGCGTGCATGCGTGCGCTTGTGCTTAAAACAGGGTTTCATTATTTACTCAGTATAACCTTGAACTCACTATGTGGCCAAGGATGGCATCAAAATCATGGGAAATCCTCCTACCTCAGCCTCCCCTATACTGGATTATAGCCATTCACTGCTTTAGGTTTGGATTTAATATCCTAATTTAGTTTAAAGCTTGTGACCCCAGCTCTGCATAATCCCTAATAATAATATTTCAAAGCAGTACTATTTGATTAAAACTTGTTTTCTCATTTCATAAAGAGACTTCCTCTAAACATAACATAAAGCAGTTTGACCTTTCAATTTACATGACCCATCCCAAATTGCTCTATTGAGATCTTTGCAAGCTTTTACTGAGCTTTAAATATTTAATCTAAAATCATGGAATGTTTGGCTTAAAATTAAAAATTTATATAAATAGCCTTGTTAGCACCATTGTAGGGTTGTAGAAGCATTTTATTAAATTCCATAAATTTCTTTATGAAATTCCAAGTATATTAGGATAACCGTTAATTCTTTAACAGGAATAGGAAGAATATGAAAACTGTAATAAATGTCAAAACCCGCTGGGAGCTCACTGTAGACCCGGGTACTGTTTGAATTGCTTAAAGGGGGTTCACTTAATTCTCTTCAGAACACTGTAGAAGGAAGAGACGTTATGAGTGGCAGCTCAGTGGAGAAATAACAGAGACATGACACACGCCAAGGTCGCACAGTTAGGAGGAGGCCTCGCACGTACCCGCGCTGACCTGCTCTCCTGCAGTCACTGACCTGACTTGTTTTGTTTGGAGAAGGAGGCATTTGGTGATCTCTCAACCGTCTTCTTAGCCGATCTTACTCAGATCATCAACCCTTCAGAATAGGGAAGTAGATATAGACAGTGTATTCTTGAAACTATGAACATTTTAAAAATACGAACGTTTTGAAAATTAAAACAATATATTTCATGTTCACTCATCTCTTATTTATAGTTAGCCCCAATTTCAATTTTAAAAGTAGGCGACGGGCCACTCTAGACTCGGCAGCAGCCCTAGGGACTGTGTCACAGAAGAAACTGCAGGGATTTGAAAACTGCAGTACACTTGTTTCAGGGATTTTTAAAATATCATTTATACTCATATACATTTCAAAATTAATGATGGGGCTATATTTACTGAGCTAATAAAGAAGCACTTTTATTATGACATTACAAATTTCTTTTAATATGTATAATTTGATCATTAGGTTTTATATTAACTAGTTTCCTTGATGATCCTATCAGTTATTTCTTGTTTGCTGGTTCGTAGCGCTGGGTAGAACACCTCACCCGTGCTCTGTCCCTGAATGACAGCTTCCAATCTGTCAAATCTATCCTATTTGGTGCATTTAAAATGTTTTTTTTTTTTCTGAGAAAAATCCATAGGTTTCATTACAGTGCTGACAGGGGGTCGTAACACAAAGTAAGTGATGCTTGCTTCATTCACCCATCTGTTCATTCCTCTACCTACCTGTACACATATTGTTTCCTTTTAATTGATTTGATCAATCAACACTTGTTGATTGACTGTTACATTGTAGACCCACTCATCCTCATTTGATCTTGAAAGCTAGAAGATCTGCCCAATCTTCCCAGAATCTTTACATGACGTGCTTTCAAGCATTGCAACACACCTATTTTACCATTAGTCTTTTGAGTGCCAAGGGGAATTCTAGGCTCCCTTTTCTCAGTCCCCCTTGTCACCTCTTTTCAATCTGAAATGTCCCCTTGTTATTTTGACACTCTCCCAGGCATGCCACTTCCTGCCAGAGAAGAGGAGCGTTACTACTGGTGCAAGTTTGCATTTCGTGGCATGGCAGTCTCCAGCTGCAAGGTCAGCGAGACTTTTCATGACAGATTATAGAAGAGTGGTAGGTCAGGGCCGGGATTCTGTGGTCAGTGGCAACTGGACACTCTAAGCTAGGTTCACCCCAACTCCCAGGGTGAAAACCAAACAATACAGCCCTGGATACCAGCCAATTAGGCAAAACCAAAACAAAACAAAAACCATAAGGAAGTTTGCTATAAACCTTTCCTGTAAAAGTAGCCACATGTGGTTTTCAGCTGCAGTCGGGACAGAGGGGCTGTGGGAGAGCAGTCCCCCTGCCCCAGACGCAAAGGGAGGTCATTGTGCATAACATAACTCTTAGCAGTGAGTCGCAGCAGGTCTGAATTGGAGCAGGACTTCTGACGCTCTCATTCCTGAGGGAAGGTCTGGGACAGATTTAGGAGCAACTGGGCAATAAAGAGTTGACTGGGCTAAGGAGAAAGAAGACAGGTTTTGGGGGGTTACTGAGTGTCTGGGACTTAAAGGACAAAGCTTCAGAGAGGGATGATCTTCAGGGAAAGAATGAAAAAAGTCTGCACAATTTTGTTTCAAATTTTAGGCAGAATTCTAAGTTAAATATGTGCGGGATAAGACTCAAGAAAATCAGCACGAAACAGTATCTGAGAGGGTTAGGAACTAAGGAAAAAATAGATGTCTGAATATAAAAAACAGACACACGTACGGTAAAACAAAACAAAACTTACCTCTAACCACGTGAGGAGAGATGACTGAGGCCTGTAATCCCAGCATTTTGGGAAGCTGAAGCAGGTAGATCACAAGTTTGAAACCAGCCTGACCATTTATTATGTAGCAAGATCTTATCTCAAAATAAACAAACAAGAAAAGGGCTAAAAGTATACTTCAGTGCAAAGGCCTGGGGTTCAATCTTGGTAGCATAAAGAAACAAAAACCAACCCGCTAACCATTAAAGAAAAAAATAGATAAATTGGATTGCTTTAAAATTAAGACTTGAGATTTGCAAGTTCATGAAAATATTTTCCTTCTAGAAGTGGTATTGTTTTACTTTCCATGTATAAATATGGTTCTCTTTTTGTTCTTTTTTTTTTGTAGCTCTAAATATGATTCTGTAGAGAAACTAGAATAATGCAATGTGGGATTTTTTATATAACTTTTCGCACTGCTCAAAGTTGGGAATCTGAAGCAAGGTCAGTCCAATTCCTCTGCTGCCAGCATTCCAAATTTGAAAATCTGGGACAGAAGTTTCCTGCCCCAGTTTCTGGAAGCATTTATGGCTACTTTGGGTGTGTGTGGGGGGGTGAGCTAATCCAAGCCTTGAAGGGTCTACCAAGCTGTCTTGTGATAGCACTGTGGTTGGCCATTGTTCTGTAACAGCATTAGTTTTTGATGGCCGGTGACAAGGAGATAGAGACTGAAAGATGACAAAGGAGGGCCCTTAGCAGATGTCAAAGGAAAGAAAAGCGATGGTAAAATATATCCCAACTGAGTTAGTTGGTCAATATTGACACTAATAAGTAGCAAATATCAACTAATAATGTAATGGTAAAGTAGATTATACTCGGGTACTAGGAGCAGTATGCTGCTGGCTCTGTTTTTTCCATAAGGAAACAATGCTTATTGTATTGCTAATATAAAACATTTTCAGTGGTAAAATGTTTTCTTCCAGAATAAAACATTCCAGACTGCTTAAACTTTAATGGTGATTTGTCAGGAATAATTTCTAATTCTACAAGGGATCTTACTTTGCTCAAAATGTAAGTAGCAAAACCAACATTTCGTCTTTCATTTTTAGAATCATAATTATAATTAAGGCTTCAATCTAGCCATGACACTGTTCTATAAATATTATAAATTACATTATTTTGTATTTATTTGTTATTCAACTCCTGCTATCTTTCTGTTTCAAATAATGTCTTCACTTTTGCAGGTGATTTTAAATGAGCCTCGTTGATCTGAATTAAAAAACGATACTCTTGGGCTGTCAAGTGAGGTTTGGGGGCTGTACGAAGTAAACTTATGTCTCAAAACCCCAAATGTATTTGAAGCTTTATTAACTCAATATATGTCAAGTGATCATGATTGTCTAGAGAAGGTTGATGCATTTATTTTACATCACAGTTAGTTGTACAGTGAACTATCCATTTATGGCTTTTTCTACTTCTGTATCCTAAGTAAATCCTGAACCAATCATAAGTGCCATTTGCATATTCATTAAGATTGAAAGAAATCATCTGAGGTTCCTTATCACTCTAACATTACAAAATCTTTTATATTGAACAATATATACTTATGGGGAATAGAAAATCTCAGCTTTGGTTTTCCAGCTGGCTCTACACTCCTAATCAGAGAAGCATAAAAAGCCTGATAGCACATCCTATTTGTGTCGTTTTAAAACTTTCTAAGGAAAATAAAGCTCTACTATAATTAATACCTAATGGTTTAAACACCCCTGCCTTGATGGTTGCCTAGTAACGATATACACTGCAAGCTTGTGAGGCTGCTAAAGAAACCGAATAAACAGAAATATTCAGATTCATTTCCAATAGAGCTGGATGAGGAGCCTTAGTGGGCCAGATTCTTCTGTTAAAATTGTTTTTTGCCCCATAATAATTTTGCATTTAAAATATCCTTTTACAGTAGAACTTAATCTTGCAAATGATTTCTACAGGTAAAGGGTCCAAACCAACAAGGACTGGTTTAAAATTTTTAAAAATAAATTCAATAGAAGTGAACCAATTCTACATTGTTGTTCTCTGTTAGTCCAGTGTCTGTCAGGGCCTGGGCCACAGAATAATGTTTTTATTCCACCTTTATCTTTTCAATAAAATATGATACATGGACATCACACTTGCAACTAAGAGATAAGATACAGTTCCTGGTTAAAGGTGCTTTAGAAAGCGGTAGGGGTCATTATAATGGCTATTTACATTTAGCTTTGGTTTGCTTTCTACGCAGCAGATTTAATTTCCTAGTGACATTTTGCCTTAACATAGGTAAACTTGGTTTGCCTCATCGTGGCACAGACCAACTACATTTGGCCGAGGAGGTTTTCCAGATTCATAGGTTGTTGACAAGGGTGGCCAACTAGATACAAATTAAGTTTACTGAGTAAAGCCTACAGAAAGCCTGGCACATGGAGATAATGACAGGTTGCCTATTGGGGGGTGTGGTTAGGTCATCTGATAACTCATTTCTGGCGATGCCTTGATTTCAAAGATGTGCAGAGACACCACACTGTGAGTACATCTGTACTCTAACTTGCTACAGAATCCTGATGTCAAGATTTGGGGCTTCCTAGGCTGGTTGTCTCCATTGGGACAGAAATAAATGTGGCTTGGAATATTTAAAATGTATAACTATAGCCTTTTGGATATACTCAGAAATGATTCACCGCTCAGTAACTTTGTCATTTGGCAATACTAAGGCATGATAGCATATGGTCGGCTCCGTGTAATTAACATAAATGCTGTCATTTGACTGAGATAAAGGATTCTCTTATCCCCTGATGGAAACTGTTTTAGGATGTATGTATGTTCCTTTATCTTTTCACATGGAAGGAAGAATCCTGTTGCATCATTATGTGTAACTGTCTGGTTTGTTTGGTTTTATGGGCTGCAAGATGTGGCTAGATAGGACAAGGCTATGGTTTGATCAGAAAACCACATGGTCTTTCGGCCACTGTCTAGATGTCAGAAGGGCTCACTTTCTAATCTTCAGAGAGATCCTGGACAAGTGAACTATAGCTCCAGCACAGACACCTCTATTGCAAGGTTTGGGACAAGGTCTCAAATTCTTTTGTCAGTGGGGGACCAACTAAAACTTCAGGGTGTTCAAAGGAGAAAATAATGCAAATATTAGTTTCCTCCATTAGCATTATATTCATGAACTCTTTGGGGGAGGTTCTGTGGATTGAATCCAGGGCCCTTCTGGCTATTTTCTTTTTAACTGTGGGACAAGTTCTGGCTAAGTCACTAAATTGCTAAGACTGAACTCCATCTTGTGATCCTTTAGCCTCAGCGACTCAGAATGCTGGAATTATAGGATTGCACCACCATTTCTGGTTTCCCCTTTCCATTTTAATGCTGAAAGGAATTTACTAAGAATCATGATTCAGGGCCAGGCAAGGTGGTGCACACCTGCGACTCCAGCATTCTGGGAGGCTGAGGCAGGAGGATCATAAATTCCAGTCTATCCTGGGCAATTTAGTGGCTTAGTGGGACCTTGTTTCAAAATAAAAATTAAATGAAAAGATTTTTTAAAAGGCTCAGGGATGTAGGTCAGTGTGAAAGCCCTGCGTTTGATTGCCAGTACTGAAAAACGTCATGATTCATTTCTGTCATGAGAATTTCTCGTCTTCCTTTTATTTTCCTCTCTTTCTCTTGTTTTATCCTGCCTTTCAGAAATTTTCACTTTAGCATGTCTTTCACTACCAGCTGTTTAATGACTTCCAAAGATTTAATTTCTGGAGCCATTAAGTCACTACCCTCTCAGATCTGTTTGGTTTGACTGCACCAGAGCCCATTTTTGTGCTGCAAAGAAAGACTTTCAGAAAGAGTTAATTCGCAATTGCAACAGACTAATTCTCTGGAGAGAATTTAAACCAGCAAGGTGCTCCTGTGGAGAAGCAGCCTTAGGCCAGGCCCCCGGCGGCGCGCGAGTTAACCCCTAGCGCACTGCTTCCGTCCACTGAGCAGGGCTCCCAGGCCGCCCCTGGCAGAGACGGGTTTCAGATGGACATCCATGGTGTGGGTTCTCCTTCCTGGGCCCCGGCTTTGGGCAGTTAGAACACATGGCTTCCTGTGGTTTTTATATTTGTTTGCATTTTCATTTCTCATAACACACACACACACGCGCACACGTGAGAAGGAAGAAAACCACTCAGGAATCGGTTCCTTCCTGACCTGAGAATCCTCCTTTGTTGTGTTTAGACAACCACAATGTCCTTCCAGGGATGAGCTGTGCCAATTGACCTGCCGTTTCCTCATTTCCTAAGTGAAGCCTGTCCCCCACCCCCACCCCGAAATGAACTCGTTAGTTTCTTGGGTAGTAACTCCGCAGCGGTAGCAAGAAAAGCGATGGTTTTGTATGTGTGCAAATGCATTTGGAAAAGAACGAGGAAGGTTCTTGGTTCCAACTAAATACCATCAGTTCGACACCTAATTTACTTTGTATCAAACTCTTTCTTCAGCTAAGGAGTCTGGAGTTTCTAATATTGATCACCTGCAGGGAATATTTCATTTAAAAGGGGTGTGGTGAACAAGGGTGGAAACAAAAGGGTCCTAAGAGGCAGCAGCTGTCAAAATGAAAGATAGGAAACCTGCAGGCGAGCCCTCAGCCCCTGGGGTCCTAACCCCAGGCCCCAGGAGAAAGTCCTTTCTTGACCTTTCTTTGGAGAGGGAACGGTGCGCGTTCTTATGGAGGGACCCCTCAAGTTACCCCAGAAAAGACTTTCTCTGCTCTGGTTTGTGCCCTATTTGGATCCAACATGGAGAGTGAAACAACTCAAGCGTCGAGAGGCCCCATAGGAGTCCCCCATTAAAAAGGAAGAGGAGGAGGAAGGAGGAGAAGCTTTGATCTGCAGACCTCCGACTAAACATTCCGGGCATTTATCCGCCAGAACCTGAGTGCAGGGCTTGGCTGTGGCTGACTTCCCCTCCGAGACACAGCCCGAACGGCTCAACTGGATTATTTTGCTTTCAGCACTTTTTTTTTTGATCGGAAGATTTGGGAAGTGCTGTACCATATGGTCTTGATAAGGTGATAGATTTTCACATTCTGGAATTGGCAGGAAAGGGTGGGAACCGAATTAGTTGTGGGAAGGGAAAATTAAGCTCCCGGGCCTAATTTATCTCATGAAAAGTCTTGAGCCCTGGATCTCCCTAGAGTCAGTTTTAACAGGGGTTTCGTGTGCCAGTGAGTGTGTGTACGCGCACGGGTTCTCATTTGTTCGTGGGGGGGGGAGGTCTTTGAATTGTCTCAAGGAGGCCTTCCTGCTGTGACACTGATTACTTCTTCTTGGTGGGTAGTTTTGGAGAAGAACCCTCAGAAGGGGGGGGGGTCAAAAGCCAAAAGAGGGCCCCCTACTTTCCTTGAAAAGCTCAGGTATAGAAAGGTACCAGGTGAGGGACACGGAAAGGTAGCAGAGGCGAGCTTTCCATTTGGCAGGTGACGGTTTTGAAGGTTTGAAGTCCACCGTTGGCTTAAACAAAGCCAGGTGTACGGAACCCCGAGAGTAGGGGACCCCGGCGGCAGGGAAATTTAGGCAAGGGACGGGTTAGGGTTCTCAGAGTGTGTGCGGGAGCGGGCGCTAGCCGTCCGTTTCCCGTCTTCCCAGGCTGCAGATCTGACGCTGCGCACAGCGGCCACGAGCCGCCCGGGGCGCTGCCGGGTCCCCGCCTCTCCCGGGCGGGCGCCCGTGCGCTCCTCCGCGGGCCCCGGGCGGGGCGGGGCGGGGTGGGCCGGGCCGGGCCGGGCGGCGCGATCCGGCGCGCGGCGGGTTAAGCGGCGGGGGCGGCAGCGAGGGGCGGAGGGAGCGCGGCGGCGGCGGCGGCGGCCGGGGCTCCGAGGCTCCAGCGCCGCCTGCGCCGGGAGGGCTGAGCCCGCGCCGAGCTCGCAGTCGGATCCGCCGGTGCAGGAAGATGGCGACGGACGGCGCGAGCTGCCAGCCCGACTTGCCCCGCGCCCCGGAGGACGCGGCCGGGGCCACGGCGGAGGCGGCGGTAACCGAGGTCCCGGGGCGGGCGGGGTGCGGGCTGGGGACGTCGCCGGGGCTCGATGCTCCTTAATCCCAGAGCCCGGGCGCCCTCCGCCGGCGTCCCCGTCCCCGAGGTGCCTGACGGCCACGGGCCGGCTCAGGTGGGGCGACGCGGACCCCGGCCCGGGAAGCCTCGCGCGCCGCCATCTGTGCGGCCCCAGCGGTCGCCCTGCGCCCCGGGGATCTCGGCCTGGCGAGGCGGACCCCCATTGTTCGGCCCCGCTCGCGTGGCTGCCCGCGCCCGTCTCGGGGTGCCTGGCACGTCCGCGGACCCTGAGAACAGCTGGGGCGGGGCGGCGCCAGGCAGGTGTGGGGTGCCCATTGTGTGTCCGTGTGTGTGTGTGGTGCGCGCGCCTGTGCCCGGCGCCGGGGACCCCGCCGCCGGCTGCTCCCGCTCCGGGTGGCGGCGGGGCCGCGTTGCCGAGGCGGCGGCCGGCCGGCGCGGGCTGTCACCTGGCTTCTCCCAGTCGTCCACCTGCGCTGGGGCCGGGCCGAGCCCTTCCCGTCCCCAGCCGGCTCCGGCTCTGGCGCCCTGAATGCTGCCGAGCACAGGCGTAGTTCGTGGTTTCGAGCCCCCACCGCCCGAGCGGAGGGCTGGACCCGATTTTCTGGGTGGAAAACGTCCTCGGGGTTCGGGAAACAGCTCCGTGGGATTCCGAGAGCCGCGGGGAGCGGCGGCCCTGGGCGCCTCCCAGTCCCGGGCAGATCGCGCGGCGCCCGCCGGGGGTCCCGAGGGACGGAGCCAGCGGGCGCCGACGCCCCCACGGTCCCTTCCACCACCCGGGCGGACGCTGGGCCGGGCGGGGGCGGCCTCTCTCGCCTCCCGCCTCCCGAGGTAGCGCTTGCGGGAGAGGGCGAGCTCCGGAGGGAAGGGCTGGAGTTCAGAGCAGCCGAGCCCGGGAAGCGGGAGGAGGAAAGAGGGCTGCTGGTCTCCACTCGAGAACGGACAGATTTGGAGCTAAAACTTCTGGGGAAAATGAGTTTTCATTCTCTGCATGGAAAATAAGAACTTTGCAGAGTCTTCGGGCAATCTTTCCCCTGGTGAATCAGTCTGCCTCTGAGGCGCAAGGAGGAAGAGAGCCATTGAAACAACACGCCTCTGGGGCGTTGAAAGGACCAGGCGCTTCCACCCTCAGACGACTAGGGAAAGGCAGGAGGGGGAAAGAAAGGCTTGCGCCCGTTTCTCTTTTTCCAGGAGGGTTACATTTATTTAATTACGTAGAGGGCGCCTCTTTCTGCGTCTCTCAATATTTTAATCACCTGAAGTTTCAACACAAACATTTGATTATGTGCAGCTGACATATAGACTAATTTGACTATAAACTATCTCCCTTGCCAGGAGGATTTCTCGCTAGGAGAGTCAGTTCCTTCCTCACATTTTAGGGTTTGGGTTCGTTGGGGAATGGATAATTTTACCCTTGTTAATGAGGATGCGTGGAAAGTCGTGAAAATGAACCTTCTTTGTTGTCATAAACTCAGTTTCAAGATGCAAGTGATTTTTAATCTAGTGGGGTTCTTTTTAAAAATAACTGGACTTTTAAGTAAAAATGGAACGATTTTTTATGCAGTAAAACTGACTTTTTAATTTTTCCAATTAGTTTTGACTTGGAAAGGTATGGTCGCTTTCTATCAGCCTGACACTTAGACTTATTTTTAAAATGAAGAACTAAGAAACGACACTTTTTAATGATCGCTTTTAACTGATGATTAAAAATCAAAGGCATCTTTTTAAGTTTTGGTTTCAGTCACAGAACTTATTTCAGTGGATAGTTTTCATTTGAGGTTTAGTTCATTTCAAATTGATTTACATATTGTACATTTTTATATATACATTTCATAGCCAGGAGCCAAAGGAACCTCCAAAGTACGGGCTATTTTTGCACACGAGTGTTTTCACTAAGTTCTGACTATTTAGATTGTTGCTTAGGAACAAGTTTAATTTATAGTTTTTAGTTTCGTATCACTTTCAGTAGTGCTTTAAATTTAGTTTGTGATCCGTGTTTTGAGCAGTTTAAATCCTGAAAGCATCCCAAGCATAAAGCTGGCAAACAGTTACAGTGGGATCATGGTAATAGCGTTTGCTGGGGACCGAGTTTTCAGCGCCTTGGCCCAGGGTGATGACTTTTATAGACCATATTGATATTTCTACACTGAAAATAATTCCTAATGAATAAGGCAGTATGGAAAACAGAAGCCTTTCTGACTTTTGATTGTCACTTGCATATTTAGTAGTAAAAGCAAAATGGAGATCTTTTTAAAGTTCTATTTGGGAAGCCAAGCAGTATTTTTGTCATTCTGGTCTTTCTGAAGCAGCTAATATGCAACAGGTAGGTATAAATTTTGTTGTCATGGTGATGATGACAAAGAATAACTTGGATGATGTTTTTGTTAAAAAAAAAAATGCACAACATCACGCCTGTAATCCCAGCACTTGGGAGGCAGAGACAGGAGGATTGCTGAGTTTGAGACTTGCCTGGACTACATAGTGAGCTGAGGGCCAGCCTGAACTACAAAGCAAGACCTTGTCTCAAAAAAAAAAAAAAAAAAAGCACAACAGTGATGTTAAATTAATGACTGCTGCTTTTGCTTTTTGTTTTTTTTTTTGCTTTTTAAAGAGATGGCATCTACCTGTGTAGTTTAGGCTGTCTTTGAATTTGATAATATAGATAGGCTAGTCTTGAATTCTCCATCCTCCTGCCTCAGCCTCCTGAGTGCTGGAATTACAGATTTCTACTATCATGTTAGGTATATTTTTGTACGGAATGTAAATGCAATACAAAGAATTTCACCAAGCTCTTTAAAAAAATTATAGTTAAATGGCAGCTGTAGAATATTCAAAATTTCATGGAGTAAATATTCTGAAGAAATGATAGAGACTTAGCACACATCACTGAACACTTATGGAGATGGAGGCAGATGAGTAATACCTTTGCTGCCCTTGAGTAACATATCACAAGTATCGTATGCCAGGGAATCGAATCAGAGGCTACGGTGTCATGGCAGATAATTTACCTTAGAAGAACTGGGAGGAAGATTTCCCAGCAGAGAAAATGGAAATGTTCCACTGAAGATTCGCTACTCAGTGGGTCTTGAAATATATGAGGAGTGTGATAGACTCCAGGAAGCAATGTACACTATGGCTAGTTCTTCCGGTTCTTTAGAAAGGCACCTTCATAAGGGCTTTCAAGGTTGACAACAGAGGTTTCCGTTTGAGCCTCAGCTATGTGATTTTAGAAAAAATAGCTCAGAAGGTACAGAAATTGAGTGAAATATTTCTCCAGAATTTCTCCAGAATTATTTTCAGTGTGATGCTTTTGACGCGATTTTTCTTCTTAAATGATAGGTTGCATCTTTCTGCTTGCAGAAAGATACCTGTTTTTCTTTGTTGGGCTGCATTATTATTGCTGTTATTATTTATCATGGGAGCAATTTTGGGCAGAGAAAAACGTTGGTCCTAATCCATGCTAGGCTAGAATGGCGGATGGTTCTATCCTCATGTGTTTCACATAAATTTATGAGTTGAGAAAATGTTTGGCAGCCTCAGTACTGAGCAGTTTACAGATACCTGCTGTGGATCATGTGGACAGCAGGACTGTGATGGCGGAAGAGACTCTTGAATCAAGGAGCGTCGTGTGAGTTTATTTGTAAGAGAAAGCACAGGTCACTTAGCACAGCACCTGCACGTGTTTTATAAATGTTTGTGCAGTGATGAAATTTTAAAAGCCCATCATAAGCTGTGTCATATCTCATGTCAATTGGCTAATTATAACATTTTCTTTGCGTGTAGCCAGATTATGATGGAGCATTAGCTTGTAGCTTGAGATATCTAACATTATACATACTGCAGATCTAAAGTCAAAATAGTCCTTGATTTTTACATTACCCCCTTTCCAAATTGCTTTTCTCAGAAACACCTGAAATGCTTTCAGATTTAAAAGGTCTTTCAAAACTTAGTTTTCTCTTTGGATTCCTGTCTTCCAGGTTAGCAGGGCATACAGTGGTGGTAAGATAGTGATCTTGAATTCTTTCCATAAGTCAGTGGTGCATCACCCACTGAGAGAGGGGAGAGGATACAATTGTAGGTGGACGAGAGAAATGGAGGAAAGTTGACATAGAAGAAAAGGGAACGAAAGGAAAGATGGAGCACAAAAGAGATTTGGCAAGATCTTCAAATAGTATATATAACTGCACAGGGTGTGGAACTAGAATTCCACTTTAAGCGTTGAGTTTAAGAAAGCAGGTGCCCTGTCCTTGCCTCCTTCCCAGGCCACCCATCTCCCTGCATATTGCTTTAGAGAGATTTTATTGGAATGTACTCTACTTGTTTAGATTCATCTCCGTTGGAAAGCCAGTGCAGAGCTTGAAGAGCATAGAAAAGGAGACTTGTCTTTTTGCTTTGATGGTCAGGGAGAGAAACGGAGAGCAGCTTCCAGAGGGTAATGATGATGGCAGTGACATGTAGAGCATTCTAATGTTTTTATTTTAATCCTTTATAACTTGTACAAAAACGAGTTCATATTAATAATGCACAGCATGGTCTCATCAAGGTAGAATCCATATTTTAGAGAAGAAAATTGCACTCCTTGAATAAAGTTTTAGTAAGCAACTACTGGGTTGAGGATCTGTTTGAAAGACTGTTGTAGTAAATACAGAATAGCCAAGTTAATAATACTTTGCCAAGTGGATACTTGTTTAAAAATGATTTAGTTTTGTCATTTTTATGTTTCATGGAAAAGGCAGCAAGATGATTCTGAAAGGCTGCCTGTATTCTCCCCCAAATTGTTGTCTTTTGTGTCCCCACCTTGTCATTGAAAAGCCAGCTTGATGACGTTTGCCACCTATAGATAATCAAGACAGTATTCTTCAATGTGTTGTCAGCTTCTTAAAAGACGATTATTAGTTCTGGGTGTCTTCCTCCATATACAGTTGATCTGTGTCAGGCAATTAAAACTTTGAATCCTGAGTTTCGATGGAAATAGGCTTTTGTTGTTCCTGGGGTGTGGCACTTTCTTTACCTGAAGAGGAAATGAAGCCTGAGAGGCAGGGGCCCTGAGAGGAGGAAGCTGGCCTTCACTATTAGAGAATACCACCCCTCCGGGAGCCAATTCTCTGCTTTTCCTTCCAGCTTTCTCTTAGTTAAAATTAGTTACATTCATTACCAGGTTTCCTTCCTGACATTATTTCCTTGTTAGCGAACAGATGAGGTGGCTTGTCTTGCATGAAGCACCGCAGAGCTGATGGATTTGAAGTTCAGAATAGACCCGTGTACCCAGAATGTCGTTTAAAGGCTTTGCTGCCTTTGAGGTTACTGTGAATGACTTTTGAAACATTGAGTGAGTGCCTGAATGGACAGTTCCTTCATAGCCTCCTGATTGAACTGTAACATTGTATTCTGCTGGGTTTTGCTGTTGTTTTTGTTGTTGTTGTTAGGCTTCGAGACTAGGTGCTTCACGCCACAAGTTAGGCCAGTGTGGGCACACATGTCAGACAAAATGATGGAAAGTTGTGGTATTCCTGTTCGGACACGTCAAGTGAGGGCAAGGAAATAGAAAAGTCACTTTAACTTTGATATGAGGAAATAATACAAGGCAGGACAGAAGACTGATTACCAAATGAAAAAACACAAGAGACTGAATTGTGGCGCAAGAGGGTTCAGGATTTTAAGCGGCATGCAGACGTGGGATTCCAGCTCTTTGCCAAGGAAAGATGGCAGGCGATGAATGAGAAGAGAAAGGAGATGTAGCGAGAGCAAACTGAGAGGGATGAGGAGGAACCGGTTCAGGCAAGAGGTAAGTAACTTCAGCGATTTTTCAATCGTTTGAAATCATGAGAAGCATGTCATTTGCTTCATGAAAAATCACTGGCTAAATTCACATTCTGCATATCTAGACAGTTGGATTTAAAATCTTTTCTATGTTAATGTTAGTCTTTAAATTTTATCATTTTGAAATTTCAAGAAGTTCCATTGCATTCCCTGTTTATAGCCCTTATTCATTTGAAACAGAACTCTTGCTTAGTGAATTCTAAATGTATTATTAATTATTAGCATAATTAATGTTATTAATCATTAGCATACATTATTCAACTAGGAGGAAAATATATTTTTGTTATTTTCTGAGCAAAGAGGCCAAATCCATTTTCCCCAAGTACTTCTCAAAGGCTTTTAGTCTCAGGGAATGACCTAAATTTCCTCAGGCCAGTAATCCAGTTACCCTGATATGTGAAATCAGGACATTTGGGGGCTGGAGGAGATTTTTGAGTTCATGTACTGCAACATCGGTTTACTGATTAGAAACGGGAGAACCAATCACATGGCCGCTGCCCTCCTTCGCAGACGGTCACTAGGCTCCGCTCACCGGGCCCTGCAGTCTGGTGCTTCTCTTAGGCTTCCTTTTTAAAGACATCACTGCAGGCTCAGCTCATGGACGCTAAGGTGGAAGAGAGGGTCGCTGGCAGCAAGAGCCAGAGAACATGTCTGACTTTGTGTTTGGTGACCAGGTTTTTCACCCAGAAGCCTGATAAGACTTAGGTGGTTGGGCAGAGATCTCAGGGGGCACTGAGCCACTGTGGCTCAAATTATCTCCTGAAGGCCTTTTTTTTTTGTCTTTGTTTTTTCGCAGCTCGCCAGGAGACTGGCAAGGCTGTTTGCCCTATTTGGCTGAGACTGCTGAATTCCCCACACGAACGCTGTGTTTTAGATTTGGGGGAGGGGGGAGTGTGATGGTGGCCTGTGTTCAGTTCTGGCAGTTTAATAGGACTTAGCTCGGCCAGTTTCTGTCTTGTCTGCTTTCTCTCCGCGGAGCCCGTGAGAGGAAATCCTCCAGAACGCCTTCCGTGCACAACCTTGAGCAGTTCAGGGCTGTAAAAACTGCTGCGTGTGAACACTAAGAGTTTGAAGTTTTGTTCCTTTTTTTTAATTGTATATACACATATTATAAACATGTACATTTTAGTAAACATACATTAGTACTGTATACCATAAATGCACAATGCGTTCATATGCAAGATTTGTTATATCTCTGAAGAGATGCATTTTCTATTTGATGCCTAGATACTGGGTTAGTTTAAGCCACCACGGCAGACTTTGTACACTGGGTGTCCTAAGTTCTCTTCCCACAATACAGTACTTTTCCTGGCAAATGGAATGAAACAGGTATGGCTGATGGAGTTGAAATTTTAGCAGGTTTGCTTTATTTTTTATTATTTTGAGTTCCTTTTTGTTGCTAATAAATACTAAATTTTTCTTTTAATTGGGAAGAGCAGTGTGGAAATAAAGCTGTCAGTATGTCTAGTGTGTTAGTTTAGAGGAGTGTCATGTTTTTATGGGCTTCTATATGGAAATCTTATTTTTTTTATGTGAAGAGCACTATTTGAACCAGTGTGTGTTGTTTCTTTTGAATGGTAGATTGTTAAGGTAGTCTTTTATAAACACTGTAAGAGTGGAGTCAATTGTTTTTGCTTTTCAATCAAGAAACAATGATTCTTGTGGAACCTTGACTATTTTCATGCCTTATGTACATTACATAACATGACTTCACATGAAACACATATTTTGGTGGGTACCTTTGCTTCTAGACTTACTTTTCTGAAAATACTGAAGTCCATTGCATTTATTTATTTGTTTATTTATTTATTTATTTATTTTTATTTTTATTTTTATTTTTTTGAGACAGGGTCTTGCTTTGTAGTTCAGGCTGACTCTGAGCTCACTATGTAGCCCAGGCAAGCCTGGAACTCAGCAATCCTCCTGTCTCTGCCTCCCAAGTGCTGGGATTACAGGCGTGAGCCACCACGCCCAGCACTGTGGTATGTGCTATTGATTGCCGGTGGGCGTGAGATGCCCAGCATTGTATGTGGTCACCAGGGATTGAACTCAGGACCTTGCGCTTGCGAGGCAGGCTAACCCTCTGGCCCCCCATTGCATTTATTTATAAAATACCCAATTCTTAAGATCTCCAGCATATTTTTTCATACCTTCTTTTACTCTTTTTTTTCTTCCCAGAATAGGAATGGCAAGTCAGTTATTAGGGAATGAAAATCTGAAAATATCATTATAATATTTTTATTACTGAAAGCTAGGAATTAGTGTTTTAGTGGGGAAGA